>OY804608.1:10285564-10385564 GCA_963680895.1 Fragum sueziense
CTCACCTGAGCACGAAAGTGCTCATGGTGAGGTATTGTGATACCGCTGTGTCCGTCGTCCGTCGTCCGTCGTCCGTCGTCGCGTCGTCGTCGTCGTCGTCGTCGCGTCAACCTTTGGCTTGTGTGCAGTTTAGAGGCCACATTTTTTGCCCAATCAACCTGAAATTTGCTCAGAATGATTGTCTTGATGAATTCTCGGACAAGTTCGAAATTGGGTCATCTGGGGTCAAAAACTAGGTCACGGGGTCAAATCTTAGAGAAACCTTGTGTGCACTCTAGAGGCCACATTTTTTGCCCAATCAACCTGAAATTTGCTTAGAATGATTGTCTTGATAAAATCTCGGACAGGTTCGAAATTGGGTCATCTGGGGTCAAAAACTAGGTCACGGGGTCAAATCTTAGAAAAACCTTGTGTGCACTCTAGAGGCCACATTTTTTGCCCAATCAACCTGAAAATTGATCAGAATGATTGTCATGATAAAATCTCGGACAAGTTCGAAATTGGGTCATCTGGGGTCAAAAACTAGGTCACAGGTCAAATCTTAGGAAAACCTTGTGTGCACTCTAGAGGCCACATTTTTTGCCCAATCAACCTGAAATTTGCTCAGAATGATTGTCTTGATGATATCTCGGACAATTTTGAAATTGGGTCATCTGGGGTCAAAAACTAGGTCACAGGGTCAAATGTTAGAAAAACCTTGTGTGCACTCTAGAGGCCACATTTTTTGCCCAATCAACCTGAAATTTGCTCAAAATGATTGACTTGATGAAATCTCGGACAAGTTTGAAATTGGGTCATCTGGGGTCAAAAACTAGGTCACGGGGTCAAATGTTAGAAAAACCTTGTGTGCACTCTAGAGGCCACATTTTTTGCTTAATCAACCTGAAATTTGCTCAGAATAATTGTCTTGATAAAATATGGGACAAGTTTGAAATTGGGTCATCTGGGGTCAAAAACTAGGTCACTGGGTCAAATCTTAGAAAAACCTTGTGTGCACTCTAGAGGCCACATTTTTTGCCCAATAAACCTGATAATTGATCAGAATGATTGCCTTGATCAAATCTCGGACAAGTTTGAAATTGGGTCATCTGGGGTCAAAAACTAGGTCACTGGGTCAAATCTTAGAAAAAACCTTGTGTGCACTCTAGAGGCCACATTTTTAGCCCAATCAACCTGAAATTTGCTCAGAATGATTGTCTTGATGAAATCTCAGACAAGTTTGAAATTGGGTCATCTGGGGTCGAAAACTAGGTCACGGGGTCAAATGTTAGAAAAACCTTGTGTGCACTCTAGAGGCCACATTTTTTGCCCAATCAACCTGAAGTTTGCTCAAAATGATTGACTTGATGGAATCTCGGACAATTTTGAGATTGGGTCATCTGGGGTCAAAAACTAGGTCACGGGGTCAAATCTTAGAGAAACCTTGTGTGCACTCTAGAGGCCACATTTTTTGCCCAATCAACCTGAAATTTGCTCAGAATGATTGTCTTGATGAAATATCGTACAAGTTTGAAATTGGGTCATCTGGGGTCAAAAAATAGGTCATGAGGTCACATCTTAGAAAAACCTTGTGTGCACTCTAGAGGCCACATTCTTTGCCCAATAAACTTGAAATTTGCTCAGAATGATTGTCCTGGTGAAATCTTGGACAAGTTTTAAATTGAGTCTTCTGGGGTCATAAACTAGGTCACAGGTTCAAACCTGGTTTGTACTCCTAGAAGCCCATTTTTTGCCCAATCAACCTGAAATTAGCTCATAATAATTGTCTTGATGAAATGTACAAAAAGTTTGAAATTGGGTCATCTGGGGTCAAAAACTAGGTCACTAGGTCAAATTTAAGAAAAATCTTATTTGCACTCTAGAGGCCACATTTTATGCCCAATCAGCCTAGTCAGAATAATTATCTTGATAAAATCTCGGACTATTTCAAAATTTGGTCATCTGGGGTCCTAAACTAGGTCATGGGGTCCAGTCTTGGGGATTTTTTTGCCCAATCAACCTGAAAATTTGTCAGAATGATTATCTTATACAGGCCACAAATCTTAGTAAAATGTGATCATTTTGGAGGCTCAGACACACCATATACAGAAAGCTATTATGTCAGGCAGGCCCGTAGGAACAGGGGGGCTAGGGGGACTAAACCCTTCCAAAGTTGGCCAAAAATGCCAATTTTTCTTAATTTTACACTTAAAATTTTGGGGAAATCCCAATTAGCCCCCCACCCCCAATATTTAGGATAGAGTCTATAGCCCCCCCCCCCCCCCCCCCCCCCCCCCCCCAATATGAAATTGCTTTCTATGGGCCTGTCAGGTGAGCGCTTCAGGGCCAATGGCCCTCTTGTTCTTGGATGATTTCGAACTATGTAATTTAAAAATTCTTTGAGTCACATTTATTAGTTGACTGCCAAGGCTTTCAGAAAAAAGCATCATGCATGAAAATTATTTTCTTTTCTTGAAGCTTAAATTCACTATTTTAAAGTTTGGTCTTATCTGGAGTTAAATACAGTCTTTTTTGAAATGTCTAAATTTTGCAAAAGGAAACATTCATAGAGGCCCCAAATTCATTAAAATGATTCATTTACAAAATCTCCCAGCTTCCTTGTCCCTCTCTTACTAAATTGCCAAATGACAAAATTTTAGGGTGATCCACTTCAAAAACTTCTAAAAATTACAAAATGGAAGTTATAAAAGATAGAATTTGTGTAAAATATGGCATAGAAAATATTGAGACAAAAGGAGAAACTGCTGGTTATCAGCAGTTTCTTCTTTTGTCTCAATGTTTTCCCAAGCCTTTTCAATAAGGGACGTCAAAACCAGGTCTTGTTTGGGAAAGGGTTTTCAAAAAAGGAGGGAAATTATAACATGAATGGTAAAATCCATAATTCCTGTGTTTCTATGCGGGATCGCTGGCTATCGTTGCCGCTACTGGAATATGAATAAGAGGATTATGTATGCATCAATAGACAAACTGATTGGTTAACTCTTTACTGGGTGACAAGAAAATATGATGGTCCAAATTGAACAGTGTTGCATGAGATAATATTCAGTGTATGGAATTTTACATTGTTTCAGTGCTTTTCTGCAGAAATCATTGTTGGAAATGAAGAAATTGCTTGTCAGAAGCAATTTCTTCATTTCCACAATGCTTTCCAATGCCTTTATTATTGGAGCATTAAAAGGTGTGACAAGTTTGGGAATTGGTTAACTTTTTACTGAGCGACAAAAAATATGAAAATATAGTTGGCTATGTTTGAAATTTTTGTAATTATAGCTTGAAAAACAGTAGTTTAGATACTTTTGGTGTTGTTATGAAATCTCGTAACTACGGCTTCGATATAGCCGTAGTTACGATATTTTATAACAACACCGACGGATTACATTGATCGCGAAAAAACATCCCTCGCTTTGGCCGAGTTCACCACCAGTGGATATGCTGGGGCAGAATTGAATGGAAAAAAATCAACACTCCAAAATGACCAAATAATGGACTGTTCTGTCAAATGAATTGCGAAAAAATGCTGCTTGAACTTGTAATGGAAAATAAGTATCTTATAGTAAAGGAAACATAGAGGGATCTGTAACATGAATCTTAACTGAATAACAACCAATATTAGATGTCAAAGATTAATGGATAAGCAACTCTCAAGAAACCACAACTAGAATAAATTCTGTAAATTCTTGGTAGTCTTTGGCAGGAAAAGTGTGACGTGATGTTTTCTATTTCTCTGTAATCATTAACCCTTTCTCTAACTGCCACGATCAGGACCATTCCATAAAAGCCGCAACAGACGATAAAATGGATGTTGATTCATATAGAATTATTGTACAAAATAGAAAAGAAAATATTGAGGCAAAAGGAGAAGTTACTGATGATCAGCATTTTCTCCCTTTGCATCAATGTTTTCTTATGCCTTTTCTTGTAGGGACGTCATAACCAGGGGCCCGTATTATCAACGATCGTACGTTTATTATGCCCCCTTTCGAAGAAAATGGGGGTATATTGTTTTGCAAGTGTCGGTAGGTCGGTCGGAAGGTCGGTCGGTCGGAAGGTCGGTCGGTCGGTCAGTAGGTCGGTCGGTCTGTCCGTAGACCAAACCTTGTCCGGAGCATAACTCGAAAAGTATTTAAGGTAGAATCATGAAACTTCATAGGTGGATAGATCTCATTATGGAGAGGTGCAGTGCACAAGAACCGTAACTCTGCTGATCAATTTTTTTTAGTTATTGCCCTTTGTTGATTTTATAACTTGATTCTTGTCCGGAGCATAACTCAAAAAGTATGTAAGGTACAATCATGAAACTTTACAGGTGGATAGATCTCATTATGGAGAGGTGCAGTGCACAAGAACCGTAACTCTGCTGATCAAATATTTTGAGTTATTGCCCTTTGTTGATTTTCAAACTTGATTCTTGTCCGGAGCATAACTCAAAAACTATGTTAGGTAGAATCATGAAACTTGACAGGTGAACAGATCTCATTATGGAGAGGTGCAGTGCACAAGAACCGTAACTCTACCGATCATATTTTTGGAGTTATTGCCCTTTGTTGATTTTCAAACTTGATTATTGTCCGGAGCATAACTCAAAAAGTAAGTAAGGTACAATCATGAAACTTTACAGGTGGATAGATCTCATTATGGAGAGGTGCAGTGCACAAGAACCGTAACTCTGCCGATCAAATTTTTTGAGTTATTGCCCTTTGTTGATTTTATAACTTGATTCTTGTCCGGAGCACAACTAAAAAAATATGTAAGGTAGAATCATGAAACTTTACAGGTGAATAGATTTCATTATGGAGAGGTGCAGTGCACAAGAACCGTAACTCTGCCAATCAAATATTTGGAGTTATTGCCCTTTGTTGATTTTTACACTTAATTCCTTGCCTATATCTCATGTCCTTTTACACATACAGCCTTGATATCTCACACATAGATACCTCCTATCAACATCGTTCACATTTAATCATGACCTTGGACCTTGTGACCTTGACCTTGGAGTTTGACCTACTTTTAGAAGAATTAAACCCGGCATATATCTCATGACCTTTTACAAATACAGCCTTAATACTTCACACATGGACACATCTTACCAAGACCTTTCACAATTGACCATGACCTGGGACTCTGTGACCTTGACCTTTGAGTTTGACCTACTTTTAAAAAACTTTAACTTGGCCGATATATCATGTCCTTTTACACATACAGCCTTGATATTTGACACATGGAAACCTCCGACCAAGATCTATCACTTACAACTATGACCTTGGACATGTGGCCTTGACCTTGAAGTTTGACCTACTTTAAAAAAATTAAACTGGGCCTATATCTTAAGGTAAGAAGGGCCTAATTAGCACAAAAGAGCCAGCGGCAAAATTTGAAAAGTGCCAGTAATTCCTAAACTGTGTTACATTTCCATTCCAAATACAAACATAAGCATTTTGTACGGTTTAGAATTTTGAATTAATGCATATTTATGGAAATATTTGACAAAAATGTTCAAAATTACCTCCCTTGCATATGAATATAGAGTAAAATGATATTTGTAAATTATTTTCTTCTTGAGGCATAATCTTGAAATCCGGCACGGTGAATCAACTTATGTGAAGTGTATTTACAAGTGTGTGTAATTTGATACATTTCGTATGGCTAGAAAGTGGTGTTTTTCATTAGGCACTTTATACCTTAAGTGCTATTACACATACAGCCCTGGTATTTCACACATGGACACATCTTACCAAGACCTTTCACATTTGACCATGACCTTGGACCTTGTGACCTTGACCTTGGACTTTTACCTACTTTAAAAAAAAACTTTAATCTAGCCAATATATCATGTCCTTTTACACATACAGCCTTGATATTTGACACATGGACACCTACGACCAAGGCCTTTCAGATTTGACCATGACCTTGGACCTTGTGACCTTGACCTTGGTGTTTGACCTACTTTAATAATACATTAACCTGGCCTATATTTCATGTCATTTTACATATACAGCCTTGATATTTCACACGTGGTCACTTCCAACCAAGATATTTCACTTTTGACGATGACCTTGGACCTTGACCTTGGAGTTTGACCTACTTTTAAGAAACTTAAACTAGGCCTATATCTCATGTCCTGTTATCTATACAGTCTCAATATTTTACACATGGACACCTCCTACCAAGACCTTTCACATTTGACCATGACCTTGGCCTGTATGACCTTGACCTTTGATTTTTACATACTTTTAGAAATCTTTAACCTAGCCTTTATCTTATGTCCTATTACACCTACAGCCTTGATGTTTCACACATATACACATCCTACCAAGACCTTTCACATTTGACCATGACCTTGAATATTGCAACCTTGACCTTGGAGTTTGACCTACTTTTAAAAAGACTGAAACCAGGCATATATATCATGTCCTTTTACACCTACAGCCTTGATATTTCACACATGGACACCTCCAACCAAGACCTTTCACATTTGACCATGACCTTGACCTTGGCATTTGGCCTACTTTTAAAAACTTTAACCTGGCCTATGTTTCATTTTACTTTTACATATACAGCTTTGATATTTCACACATAGACACCTCCTACCAAAACTTTTCATATTTGACCATGACCTTGGACCTTGTTAACTTGACCTTGGACTTTGACCTACATCAAATGTACGCCCTTGAGGGGGCATATATGTTTTACAAACATCTCTTGTACACATACAGCCTTGATATTTGACACATGGACACCTACGACCAAGACCTTTCACATTTGACCATGACCTTGGACCTTGTGACCTTGACCTTGGTGTTTGACCTACTTCTATAATACATTAATCTGGCCTATATTTCATGTCATTTTACACATACAGCCTTGATATTTCACACGTGGTCACTTCCAACCAAGACATTTCCATTTTGACCATGACCTTGGACCTTGACCTTGGAGTTTGACCTACTTTTAAAATACTTAAACTAGGCCTATATCTCGTGTCCTGTTACCTATACAGTCTCTATATTTTATTCACCATGACCATGACCTTGACCTGTGTGACCTTGACCTTTGATTTTTACATACTTTTAGAAATCTTTAACCTAGCCTTTATCTTATATCTTATTACACCTACAGCCTTGATATTTCACACATAGACACCTCCTACCAAGACCTTTCACATTTGACCATGACCTTGAATATTGCAACCTTGACTTTGGAGTTTGACCTACTTTAAAAAAAAAAACTTAAACCAGGCGTATATCATATCATGTCCTTTTACACCTACAGCCTTGATATTTCATACATGGACACCTCCAACCAAGACCTTTCACATTTGACCTTGACCTTGGCATTTGGCCTACTTTTAAAAACGTTAGCCTGGCCTATATTTCATTTTACTTTTATGTATACAGCCTTGATATTTCACACATAGACACCTCCTACCAAGACCTTTCATATTTGACCATGACCTTGGACCTTGTTAACTTGACCTTGGACTTTGACCTACATCAAATGTACGCCCTTGAGGGGGCATATATGTTTTACAAACATCTCTTGTTTTTTGTGTAATTACTTGTAACAAAAACCCTGATTGGTCCAATCTGATTTCTCGTGCAATCAGATGTCTTCTTACACAGTTTATATAATAACATGGTCGTAAGATTCTTGATAATACGGGCCCCAGGTCTTGTTTCGAAAAAGGTTAAGTACCTTACTCCTCCCACCTTCTGCTAAATAACAAAACAATTATGTCTTGTCTTTTTGTAAATCTTATTATCTCCCAGCTAGTAAACAATATAATACAATTTTGCCATTTAGGAAAGAGTTGAATTCCCCCACTACTAGGAAGATTCTGTGAATTCAGGCAGGAAAAGTGTGAAGTGATGTTTTCTATTACTCTGTAATTATGACATTAAGTACCTTACCCCTCCCACCTTCTGCTTAATAACAAAACAATTATTGTTTGTCTTTTGGGGAGTTTTTATCTCTTGATGAACGAAATAATAGTTATTATTGTTCCTAGGTGCTTTCTGTAACCCTTTCTTGTGTGTGGAGAAAAAAAATGTCATAAAAATAGGTCATATCAGTACACAATGAAACATCCAAACCTTGTCCCATTCTCAAACAGCACAATTCTGACCCGGCAAAATGTGGAGATCTATAAAGGATGATATGTGCCGAAATTCAGTCTTTAGGAAAATACTATCAAATTGTACTAGCATGATACCATGTAGAACCTTTATTTCATGCCAGATCACGGTAATTTACCAGAATTAATGTATCAATTTGACAGAGAGGGTTGGTCTGTTAGGACTCACACATTGATAATGCCAATACTGTAATTAAATACTTCATCTATCTATATAAGTGACAGCTCATTATTCTGATAGCCAGCAGAACAAACACAAGGGAATTACCTCCCTTTCTTGCAGAAATCTCTATTTCATTTGTGGTAACAAACTTGAAGGGCTTCAAACCTTTTGTTTGAAATTTAATTGGATTGATTGGATTGAATTGAGTTTTACGTCCCCTCAACAGCTAAGGTCATTTGGAGACGGGACCTCGGTTTTAAAGTCTCATCCGAAAGACTGGAGAGGCGGGGGATGGAACCAGCGACCCCTGTGCTTCAAGTCCAGCGCGTTACCACTGCATCACCTCTGCCCCTTGTTTTGAATTTAAATCTTCAAGAGATTTATAATGGTGGGACGCTACGTTTCAAGATCCAGTAAGATTATGGGGTATTACATTAATGTGCTTTAGGCCATGCAGTCTAAACCCTGAACAAGAGATGAGATGGTTTTTCATGACATTCTAAATGTGTAACGTCAACTCCAAAGCCTGTGTTGTGAGTACTCATTGGACTTTAAAGAGTTATCAGCACCAAAACACTGAACATTATTGATAAACCACAAGAGGACATGTAAATTTCTGATTTTGATGATAAAGTAAATAGATTTGGTTAAGGGTTAAAGGTGAACGAGATAGATAATAGGCCAGGTCATCTTTCTAATTGATATGGGTGACAGAAGTCATAAAGAAAGGAATGAAATATGGAGGACCCTGGGAGATAGGAAACATAAACAAGATGTGTTAGACTTGTCAATTGGTAATTGGAGTCAGGGGGAACTTTATCCTTTTCCCCAAATTATAACTGTGTGTCTTCTTGATACTTAAGGCTAATGCTTTTGAATTTAAATGGAAAAGAAACATTGAATTTGTGTACATATATTGTCCTAGAAAGACTTATAGCGGATGATAATTTACCTGGCAGAGCATCCCATTCGATTAGCATGGGCTGCTCTGCCAGGTCATTTATCGTGAGGTATACGATTTACTATAGATCATTAGACAAACAAAATCAATGTCATTAAAGTAAAAACAAATTGTCTAGAAAACTTATATGGGAAAGAATGATATTAAATATTGCTTAGCAGATAATATTATATTTTAAGCCTTTCCCATAAAACCAAATTTAAGATTTTCAAAAGTAGAGATTGCTTGGGAAAGAGTTAATTGTACAGATTTAATCATGCACTTGCTCTCTCCTCTAGAAATGATAATTAAGATAAACAAAAGAAACACAAAAGCAAAGGTTGATAAAATTAAACAGGTGAATTTGTGACCCAATTCCCTATGACCCATGATGTTAATCTGAACAAAAAACAACAAAAATTTGGTTAATGAGCAACTTATAGTTTAATCTAGATCTCACTGAATGGCAATTAGAGGAAAATCTTTGTCTTAATCAAGTGAGGACGGTTTGAAGATAATCATTGTTTCAACTGTCCTAAACAAGACTAAACTGCATTTTGACATTCCTACTATTTCATGATTTGAATGTTTGCGAAAAGGATTAATTGCAAAATTAATATAGCTATTATCCATTTATTGGCTGATACAAGCAGTGAAGGATGTTGCATGGCTATTTATATAATCAGTGTGTCACATTTCCAAGGAAAATCCGATGGCTCACTTCAGCTATTGAATTATTATGAATTTCTCTGTGTGTCATTTGTCCTCAGGTATGTCTGGTTAGTAAACTTTTTCTATTGGTCATTATCTAGGAAAACCCAATATTGCTCATAGTATTACGAACCATTTCCTAAATATGCCATAGTTTTGGCGTCTTTAACCCATTACCACACGGTGACGCTTAACTCCCCACAAGATAAAGGCTTTGGAAAACATAGTGGAAAATGAAGAAATTGCTTGTGACTTCATTTCCCACTTTGTTTTCTACACACAAAGACCAAAAAATGGAGAATTTTATTCACCTGAAATTGTCGTCTGCATGGCCTTTCAAATTTGATGAGTCGAAAATTTTTCCGTCTGGTAATGGGTTGATAAAAAAGGCTTTGGAAAAACATTGACGCTAAAGAAGAATATGTGGTAAAGCTACTGGAGAACAACATGGATCATGATCAGCCTGTGTATACTGTGTGTATACACAGGCTGATCTGGATCCATGTTGGTCTCTAATACCACAAGGGCTTTTTTTCAGATCTTAACTTGCAAGTATTTCTCCCATGTCATTTTCCTTCAGGTATTTCTAGTTACCTGATAAACTATCTCTTTGGGTCATTATCTTTTATCATAATTGTGTGTCAAATGAGTAATTTTCTTTGTCTTGGAAATCTCTTGAGAAATTTTTTCTCTTGTTTGTTTTTACCGGTATGATGGACGCATTGTAATGAAAGCTCTAAGAAATGGGTAGATCCCACACATTACCTGGTTTTGACAATTTGAGGTGAAAATTTTAACCTTTACAGTGATAGAACAGATGAAAATGATGATTATCAAAAATTTATATCATTTTGCTTATGATATTAATTAAATGATCGGAATTGGACATGATTATATTTCATTTTGCAACCTTTCATTTTGGACCATTTAATGGTGTAGGGGCATTGCACAACAATCAGATTTTCCTGCAATAAAGCAAGGAAAATATTGAGGCAGTTTTCCCAAGCCTAATCTGGCTGGTCTTGTTTTTTTAAGGGATTAGTTAAAGGGAATTGACACAGATGAATTATGTCTGGACATTAATGCCCAATCTGTTTTATTTTGTGGTTCCTTCAGGAATTATTTCTTGTCAGACCAAAGGCCAGTCCTTATCTAGGTATCTAGGGCCCCTTTGAGAAAAGGGCTCAATGTTTTGGGGCAGTTATGATGAGCCCTTAACCCATTACCAAACGACAAAATTTTAGGGTGGTCCAAATTGAAAGATCATGCAGACGACAATTTCAAGTGAATGAAATATTAAATTTTTAGTTTTAGGTCTTTTTGGATGGAAAACATTGTGGGAAATGAAGAAATTGCTTGTCACAAGCAATTCTTCATTTTCCATTATGTTGTCCATTGCCATTATTTTTGGGGAGTCAAAAAGTCATTGTGTGGTAATGGGTTAACGCTCTCCCACACATTGACTCTTTTTCGTTCCCCACAAGATAATCATAATGGCTCGGTAAAACATTTTGGCAAATGAAGAAATTGCTTGTGACAAGCAATTTCTTTATTTCCCACAATGTTTTCTTCCCTGAAAGACTAAAATATGTAAAATTCCATTCAGTTAAAATTGTTGTCTTGAACAATTTTGAATTTGGGCTACCCTAAAATTTTGCCGTTGGGTGATGGGTTAACACTTTCACAAACAACATAATGTTAGGATGTTACAAATACAATGTGAAAAAGGTATTGCAGTTAAAAGTTAAAACAAAATTGAATGTTTAAACAAAATTTAATGTTAATGAAAATAAAAGAAAGATATAGCTTAGAAATCATTGATGAAACAACTAGAAAAGCTTTGGGAAAGTGTTGATACAATAGTAAAAGATGCTGATAAATCTTAATGTATCCTTTTGCTTCAATATTTTTTATGCTGTAACATAGACATTTTTCACCACTATTCAAATTGATTAAGTCCCAACAATTTCCCAAAAAAGACTTGGTTTTGACGTCTGTAATAATAAAGGCTTGGGGGAAAAACCGATGTAATAATAAAGGCTTGGGGGAAAAACCGAAGCAAAAGAAGAAATTTTCTTCTTTTGCCTTAACCCTTTCCCAAACAAGACCTGGTTTTGACGTCCCTATTAGAAAAGGTTTGGGAAAACATTGAGACAAAAGAAGAAACTGCTGATAACCAGCAGTTTCTCCTTTTGTCTCAATATTTTCTGTGCCATTTTTTACACAAATCCTATTTTTAATAACATCAATTTTGTCATTTGTGGCAGTTTTTTAAGTGGATCACCCGAAAATTTGGTCGTTTGGGGAAGGGTTAATATTTTCTATGCTATATTGTACACAAATTCTACATGTATTTTCAGGATGTTGTCGTTTGTAGTAAGTTTGAAATTAGATCAAACCTAAGTTTTTTGCCAATGGGGAACGATTTTATCCAGTTAACTGTGATGTAATTTCGGACAAACAATAGTATTTCCTAAGTGTTGTTACAAAATCTTGTAAATACGGCTTGAATCAAGCCGTAGACGGTAGTTACGAAACTTTATATTAACATGGACAGTTTCTGAAAACATAACGGTAAAAAAACCAAGTCTATCTTTAGCACAAAATTTATAGCCAATTCTGAAATGTATAGTCAATTTGAATCCATTTGTATTTTCAGACATCCACAATGCATTGGCAGACGATAGCAGCAACTATATGTTTTATAGGGACATTTCTACATACCTCCTCTGCAAAAAAAACCAAGTCTATCTTTAGCACAAAATTTATTGCCATTCTGAAATGTATATTTAATTTGAATCCATTTGTATTTTCAGACATCCACAATGCATTGGCAGACGATAGCAGCAACAATATGTTTTATAGGGACATTTCTACATACCTCCTCTGCAGAGAGTGAGTATCCAAAATAAATAACATCATTAACCCTTTCCCAAACAAGACCAGGGCCCCGTATTACTAAACATCTTACGATCAAGTTTTTGTGTAAACTGTGTAACAAGACATCTGATTGCACGAGAAATCCGACTGAGCCAATCAGGGCTGTTGTTACAAGTAATTATGCAAAAATCAAACGTACGATCGTTAGTAATACGGGCCCCTGGTTTTGACGTCCCTAATTATAGAAAGGGCTTGGGAAAACATTGAAACAAAAGAAGAAACTGCTGATAACCAGCAGTTTCTCCTTTTGTCTCAATATTTTCTGCGCTAAAATATACACAAATGCTGTGTTTATCCACAACCATTTTGTCGTTTGCAGCGGCTTTCAAATTGGACCACCCTAAAATTTTGTCGTTTGGGAAAGGGTTAAAAAAAATTTGTTGATCGCCTTCGTCATTTATGCCAGTTGCACATAATATTGCCCATTTAAACTCGAAAATATTGAACATGCTATCAATATCTGTTGGAAATGATAGAATCCAATATAAAATTCGTTGAGAAAAGACAAAAATGAGTTTGATTTGAATGCAAACAATAATAAAAGGGTTAAACAAAGACCGCATGGTAAGTACATGTGCTTGATCTATGTTGATATACGAATTTGGTCATATGCAACGGTATACTGCACAGAGAGGCATGTGACGCTCAACGCCCGCCCACTAAAACATGTATCTTGTGGGGCATTAGGCATCCACGAGGATTTATAAAAACATATTTACCTTCTAAGAAGAACTTGTCATATGTCACCTTATAAATAAACAAATCACATGTGCGATCATATTTTATCGCGACAAAAATCCGATATTTGGACAGCTGCGTTCAACGTGTAAACACTTTCGATTATGAAATGACCCTCTAGGCATTATACCGAAACCCATTTTCAAACGATTTATGAGAAAACCAGAAAATCCTTTCATTTGCTCGTAGTTGACCTTTAATCAATAGGTATGTAGACCAACCTTGTCTGGAGCTTAACTTTGCCCATTTCCAAACGGCAAAATTTTAGACTGTTCCAAATTCAAAGATGTTGCAGACAACAATTTCATATGAATTAAATATATAATACTTTGTTCTTTTTGGATAGAAAACATCATGGGAAATGAAGAAATTGCTTGTCACAAGCAATTTCTTCATTTTCCATGATGTTTTCCAGTGATTTTTTTTACAATTTTAAGATTGAGTCCTGGGGACTCGTTGGATTCCATATGAATGAGTCCATCCACTAGCTTAGTGAATCCAATACACTATTTGTAATAGGAAATCTGTAAAAATTGTTGCATCCTGGGACTCGCTAGAATTAAAACTTTGCATCCCAGAGACAAAATTATGAGTAAAAGTAGCAGGATGCGCAGGTAAAAAAATCACTTGTTTTCCAAAGCCATTTTTTGTAGGGAGTCAAAGAGAGTCACTGCATGGGTTAAAGAGTATGCATGGTAGTATCTTTGAACTTCATAGGTCGATAGATCTCATTATTAAGGTGTGCTGTGCACAAGAACTATAACTCCCATATGACCCATCATTAAAAACACCAATCGAAATGCATCAAATTACACACACTTCTAAATACACTTCACATAAGTTGAATCTCCGTGCCGGATTTCAAGATAATGCTTCAAGAAGAAAATAATTTGGCGCTAATGATGGGTTGTGTATGTTAATGGAGTTATTGCCCTTTGTTAGCTCACCTGAGCACAAAGTGCTCAAGGTGAGCTATTGTGATCGCTTTTTGTCCGTCGTCCGTCTGTCCGTCCGTCCGTCCGTCTGTCCGTCTGTCCGTCCACAATTTGGTGTTTACGCTCTAGCATCCACAAATATTAATCAATCTTGATCAAACTTAGTCAAAACAAGTATGGTCATAAGTTCTCGGATGAGTTCGATTATGGGCCAGATCGGACCAGAATGTGCTGAGTTATCTGCCCTTGAATGTCCAAAAAAGCCGTTTTTGACTTTGTTTACATTCTAGCATCTACAATTATTGATCAATCAAAACAAAACTTGGAGACAATGTTGGAGACCATAAGATCTCGGATGAGTTTGGTTTTCAGTATGATCTGATCAGAAAGTCCAGAGTTATGTGCCCTTGAATTTGACAAAATTGCCATATTCGGCTGGTTTTGACCTTGTTAACACTATAGAATCTACAATTATTGATCAATCAAGACAAAACTAAGACATAATGTTTGGGACCAAAAGATCTTGGATGAGTTTGATTTTCAGTCTGATCTGATCAGAAAGTCCAGAGTTACGTGCCCTTGAATTTGACAAAATTGTCATTTTCGGCTGTTTTCGACCTTGTTTACACTCTAGAATCTACAATTATATATCAATCAATACAAAACTTGGACAAAATGTTGGGGACCATAACATCTCGGATGAGTTCGATTTTCTATTTGATCTGATGAGAAAGTCAAGAGTTACGTGCCCTTGAAAATTGCCATTTTCGGCTGTTTTCGACCTTGTTTACACTCTAGAATCTACAATTATCAATCAATGAAAACAAAACTTGGACACAATGTTGGGGACCATAAGATCTCGGATGAGCTTGATTTTCAGTTTGATCTGATCAGAAAGTCCAGAGTTATGTGCCCCTGAATTTGACGATATTGCCATTTTCGGCTGTTTTCGACCTTGTTTACACTCTAGAATCTACAATTATCAATCAATCAAGACAAAGCTTGGACACAATGTTTGGGACCATAAGATCTCTGTTTAGGATGATTTCCAGTCTGATCTGATCAGAAAATCGAGAGTTGTGTGCCCTTGAATTTGACAAAATTGCTGTTTTTGGCTGTTTTCGACCTTGTTTACACTCTAGAATCTACAATTATTGACCAATCAAGACAAATCTTGGACACATTCTTGGGGACCATAAGATCTTGGATGAGGTGGATTTTCAAATGGATCTGATCAGAAAGTCGAGAGTTATGTGCCCTTGAATTTGATAAAATGCTGTTTTCGGCGGTTAACGACCTTGTTTATACTCTAGAATCTACAATTATTTATCATTCAAAGCAAAACTTTGACACAATGTTGGGCACCGTTACATCTCGGATGAGTTTGATTTTCACAATGTTATTGATCATAAGTTCGTTTTCAGTCTTAAAGTCATAAATATCAATTGAATTGAACAAAAATGTTGCTCATATCATTTTGGTTCAGGTGAGCGATATAGGACCATCATGGTCCTCTTGTTTATTTATTGTCTGGTATAGATCAAGATTAATGACCTGGCAGGGCGTCTCTAGCAAATAGCTACAGACACTCTGCCAGGTCATTTATCATGAGCAATAATGGGTTAACTCTTTCCCAAATAACATAATTTTGGACTGTTCCATTTTGAAAGTTGTTGCAGACGACAATTTTGAAGTCAATAAAAAAGGATTAAAGTACAATGTAGTACACAAAATATTGAAACAAGAGGAGAAAATGCTGATTATCAGCAGTTTCTTCTTTTGTCTCAATGTTTTCCATAGCCTTTTCTATTAGGGATGTCAAAACCAGATCTTGTTTGGGAAAGGGTTAAGAAAGCATGCATGTTTTACAAACATCTTTTGTATATTCTAGGATTAAAGCCACCGGAAATTAAGATGCCACAACAAGGAAAATGGCCAGAACCGGTTATTTTGAAGCGAACTGGACAAGTTAATGAAATACAGTGTTCAGCCGATGGAAATCCGACAGTCACGTAAGATGTCTTATTAACCCTATCCCTGACAACAAAATTTTGGAATGTTCCAATTTGAAAGATGTTGCAGAGACAATTTCAAGTCAATGAAGATTTAAAAACATTCCCATTTGGGGATGGAAAACATTGTAAGAAATGAAGAAATTGCTTGCCAAAAGCAATTTCTTCATTTTCAACAATGTTTTCCCACACTTTTAATGCTCCCTGAAAAAAATTTTTTTGGGGAGCATAATAATTATAGTTGCCATGCTGTCCTACTGTCCTTCTGTCCGTCCCTCCCTCCACAGCCAGATCTCAGCATCTCCCTGGACCAAATTCAATTAAACTTCACATGTGAACTCCTGAGTTCAATCCCTAGAGATATTTATACCCCCATCTACGAAGTAGAGGGGGGGGGGGTATATTGGTTTCACCATGTCTGTCTGTCTGTCTGTCCATCCCTCCATCCGTCTGTCTGTAGACTTTTTCGTTTCCGTGCTCCAACTCGAGTACCTTTTGACCTAGGATCATGAAACTGTACACGGTTGTTGTCCATGACCCAAGGAGGTGCCCTATTGTTTTTGGGTCACCAAGGTCAAAGGTCAAGGTTACAATCTGACTTTGTTTAAAATATGTTTCCGTGCTCCAACTACAGAACCTTTTGACCTATAGCACTTTTCTAGTGACAAGGCGGTAGTGGGGGGTATTTGTCCACTTTGTGACAGTTCTAGTTAGCACAAAATTCGTTGCTGTTCTATAGGTACAGTTGGACAAGGAATGGGCTAGAAATTAAGCCACTCCAGGACAAAGTTCGATTCAACAGTCAGACAGGCTTATTGCTGCTGGGCAAAGATTTCGAAGCAAAACAAGCTGGAACATACCAGTGCACTGCAAGCAACACCCAGGGATCTGCAATGACGTCGTTCTTACAAATCGATGTCGCAAGTAAGTAAAGTTGAAATGGGTATGTAATTTCTACACGGGAACCCATCTAACAATTATCCACGGGTACTTGGGTACCCATATAAATGGATATTTTGTGAATTTAGATAGCTCAATCAAGTTACTACATAGAAGTAATCCACCAATGAGAACATTCAGGCGAGTTAACCCTTTCCCAAACAAGACCTGGTTTTGACGTCCCTAATAGAAGAGGCTTTGGAAAACATTGAAACAAAAGAAGAAACTGCTGATAACCAGCAGTTTCTCCTTTTGTCTCAATATTTTCTGTGCCATATTTTACACAAATCATATCTTTGATAACATCCATTTTGTCATTTGTGGCAGTTTTTAAATTGGATCACCCTAAAATTTTGTCATTTGGGAAAGAGTTAACTTGTGTGAGTCAACTCGTCTGCATGATCCTATTGGTGGAGTTCCACATGAGTCTCCCTATCTCATGTGATCCATGCTGTACACTTTTTTAGCTCGACTTTTCGAAGAAAATGAGAGCTTATACTGTCATACGGGCGTTGGCGTCTGCGTTGGCGTTGCAACAAAGGTCAAAGTTTTTTCAAACATCAATAACTTCCATGCTATCAAAGGGATTCAACGCAAACTTGGAATACTTATTCACCGTCACACCCTCTACCTTACTATTTGGGCCCATGACCCTGGCTCCACTATATTTGGAGTTATGCCCCCTTTATACTAAGCAACTTAGAAAGTCGAGCGCGCTGTCTTTGGACAGCTCTTGTTCATTGTTGTAAATATTTTTGACTGTCTAGATATGTTCAGTTATTAATACAAGTAAAATGCCAAGATTAATCATCGGTTAACAGGTAATAAATTTGTACCTGGGTACTTGTAATTTTGTACCATACCCGCAGGTACCCAGGTACTTTCTTCAGCCCTGCAAGTAAGTGAAGTTTTCAATCTTTTGCATACAAAACCATTTTTAGCACGATGGATAATCACATGATACAACAATGTCAGAAAGTCTTCAATAATTTTGTTAATACTTGACCGATTTGAATTCGGTTTGAAGCTGAGAAGGTGGACAAATTATCATTAGATGAATGTTGTGGATTATTGCAAAATCATCTAATAAAACCTGAGCGTCCGTGTAATGCTTTTGTTAAGTTTTTAGATGCAAGTGACTAAATCTTGTTTTTAGGCGCGGAACAGTTTCCTGGCTCTAGACCTGAAGACAATAAAGAACAAACTATAAACAAACTGCTCTACCAGAAAATTGCGTGCGAAGGGGTACCCAGTAGCTATCCGCCACCTAAATTCATTTGGAAAAGAGGTCCACTTGTAAGTTTTAGGTTCTTTTTTCCTCTTACCCTTTCCCAAAAACGGCAAGATTTTTATGCTCCCCGAAGGGAGAGCATATAGTCGCCGCTTTGTCTGTCCGTCCGTCCGTCCGTCCTGTCCGTCCGTCATTCCGTCCGTCCGTCCGTCCGTCCGTCCGTCCGAAGCGATTTCTCCATAACCCTTGGGCCAAATCAAATGAAACTTACCATGTGAACTCCCTATGACAAAATGCCGATGTACTTTTCCCGGTTTTTGGATTTGAGGCCTCGTCATGGGAAAAGGGGACTTAAGGTTAAATACAGTTTTTCTCTAATTTCTCCTAGTCTAATGGTCAGAATTTGATGAAATTTCATATTTGAGTAGCAAATCAGATGTCCTTGACAATAAACTATTTAAAATTTGCGTATACAAAATATGTCATGCAAAAAGGGGGCTTAACATTTGTTAGCTTTATATCAGCTCTGCATGGCATATATTTATTGTGACAATGCCTTATTCGGGGAGCATTGTCCGTCTCTGACGGCTCTTGTTAACTTTGCCAATTAGCTGCAAACTTTGTACACTGATAGATCTCATTGAAGAGAAGTGTCATGCACATGAATTGTTACTCTGCCACGCCTATTTTTTGAGTTATTGCCCTTAATTGTTTTTACCCTTACATTTTTGTCTGTCCACAATATCTCCTAGCCATAAGTGCTAGCAACTTTAATCTTAGTACACTTATAGATCTCAATGAGGAGAAGTGTCATGTACAAGAATCGTTACTCTGCCATGACCACTTTTGGAGTTATTGCCCTTGGTTGTTTTTACCCTTATATTTTTGTTCGGGACATATTGTCCAAAACCTAAAGTGCTAGCAACTTCATACTTTGTATACAGTTATAGATCTAGTAAGTAGGAGATACCGTATAGTACGTTTTTTCTGGGGGTCCAAATTCTGCGGTTTTTCCAGAAATCAGGCGGGTTAAATTTCTGCGGAACATATTTCTGCGGTCTCTCATTTTGCAAAATCAAAGATTTTATTTCTGCGCTATCAAATCAGTTTCAGGCAGTATCAGACATAGTTTGAAAGACGATACTTGCCAAATATTCTAATTATTCCGTTAGGGTAAAGAGATAATCCATTTACCAGTATCTATAAAGGCGTTATGGGAAACAATGCCGTATACAGATAGGTGTGAAAAGAAAAACGTGTCAAACTGTTACCAATCAGTCAAACTTGTTAAATCTTTGTTTATTAATGAACTAAAATGTCTTATCTACACCTAAGTTAAAGCCGTAGTTACACCATTTTTGAAAAGGAAAGCAATCCATTATTATGATATTGTTCTTTCCATCGGGTGGTAACAGTTTAACTTGTCCGTGTACTGACTAAAATTACAGACAACAACCTCTACATTCAGGATTAATATTCTGCGGATTTTATTTCTGCGGTGCCGTCCACGACCGCAGAAATAGCAGAAATAAAGTCCCCAGAGAAATAAAGTGCTATACGGTATAATACAAGAAAGGACTTTTTGTTATCCGGTAGGGGACTCCTGTATTACAGTGCAATACGACTTGCACTTGTTTATTATGTAATCAGGGTTCTCCGCAGAATAATTTGAAGCGGTAGGGGCAAATTAAAATTGTGTCCATGCAAATAATTGTGTTTAAAAACAAAATGAGAAAAGAAGAAATTGCTCAATTTGAGCAATTTCTTCTTTTCCCATTATGGTTTTTATACAGAATTGTCATATTTTAATGTATAAAAATGCATTATTTATCAGTTTTTAACACGAAATACCTCTAAATGTCTCTATTTAGTGACCATTTTGGAGAAATTAAGCTGTAGGGGTACTTTGGAAGCTGTAGGGGCAACATAGTGATTTACATGAAGCTGTAGTGGGGCCGATACAGCTTATTAGGCTGGGGAGAACACTGGTAATAATCACTGAGTCGCTTAATCTTGTTTTTCTTCAGCTGCAACCGGGACCTTTAGTGACACAGCGTGTTGTCCCTGATGATAGATTAGTCATCGACCCAAAAGGTACAGAGCTTTAAACCTATTACAAGACAAAATTTTTTTAGGGCGGCCCAAATTGAAAAAAGTTGCAGACTACAATTTTAAACTAATGGAAATTTATAGAATCTTTCCATTTGGGGTTAGAAAGTATTGTGGTAAATGGAGAAATTGCTTGTCACAAGCAATTTCTTCATTTTCCACTAGCACAATGTTTTCCAAAGCCTTTATCTTGTAGGGTGTCATAAAGTGTCAATTTGTGATGATGGGTTAATTTTCCAAACAAGACTTTGGGCCATTTTCTTCAAAACATTTAACCCTTTCCCAAACAACAAAATTTTAGGGTGATCCACTTCAAAAACTGACACAAATGACAAAATGGAAATTATTAAAGATAGAATTTGTGTAAAATATGGCACAGAAAATATTGAGACAAAAGGAGAAACTGCTGGTTATCAGCAGTTTCTTCTTTTGTTTCAATGTTTTCCTAAGCCTTTTCTATTAGGGACGTCAAAACCAGGTCTTGTTTGGGAAAGGGTTAAGATGTGTTTTTGTCTCACTGATAACTTATGACATGTATAGGGCTAGACTCATGTATCGCCAGTCATGGAAAAAGTGATAGTTGTTTTAACCTTTTCCCTAACAAAACCTGGTTTTCACGTCCCTAATATGAAAGGCTTGGGAAAACATTGAGACAAAAGAAGAAAATGCTTATTATGCCTCAATATTTTCCATGCTATATTGTACAAAAAGCCCATCTTTTTCAACATCCATTTTGCAGTCTGTAGCAGCTATTACATGAGTGTCCAAAATTGTGCCATTTGGTAACGGGTTAAGAAACTTGGTCCAGTACGAGGGGCGTTCAATTAATTTTGGAACTGGGGTTCTACAAGCCATAGTTAAATAGCAATTCAATTTTAAGTTTCTTCAGTCCTTCGAAGTAATCCTCTCCGACAACCACACACTTCTAAGTTTTGAGATCCATTACTTATATGCCAATAAATGGGCCTCTTTTGGAACACCCCACAGACACTGGTAAATTGCACTGCATATGGAACATGAAGGCCTATACCGACGACCAGAGGCTTTTTTCGTCATCATTTGGAACACAATAAAGTCAAAAGGGCTTAAGCCCGGCTATAAGGGTGGATGAAGATGCTGTGCTGCATGTGTCTCTTCCACGAAGTCTTGGACAAGAGGTCACCTGTGGACAGCTCCGTTGTCATGGATTTGGCACATGCCTCTTATGTCGGTCCTAGACCTGCTCTTTTCGTAATATTTCTTTAATTGCGCCGTCATACATTTCTAGTATGAATGACCGGCGATATTGGTACTATTTGAAACAATAATTTGAACAATACACCGGTTACATATGAAAATTACTGCTTACAAAACTTTTGCCGCGCTTTTAATTTTTTGGTTATTATGGACATTGCCTGATCTTTTCGCAACCATCGCCTGCTAATGACACGCCATTGGTGCTCATAATAGTAGATTATTGTTCAATCATATGTATAAATCTCAGAAAGACCACATTTGTTGCATTTATTGCATTATTTCAAAACATATTTTGCCACCTGGCTCTCTGTCCTTTAGGCAGCAGGTGGGGGACCCAACGGGCATAAACCTGTCTGTGTTTCAACCCTTTCGTCTAAATCGTATAACGTTTCCCAGATGAAAAAACAACTTTAGCTGCCATTTCTTACACATTGAACCATGCGTCTTGTTCTGTCATGTCGGAATCTACAGCAACATTTGCTTTGGTACTAGCTCTACCCAATGCCTGAGAGGGGGGCATCATTCAGGCCAGTTTTACCAAATTTAATTTTTATTAACTTCCTAAAAACTGACATATGTTCAATGTTGAAATGTCCATCAATCTGATATAGTCCATTATATACACGTAATACAGATATGTCAAAGCCTATGCGACCTTTAATGTAGACCCGCACATCCTATTCCAGTTCGTTTTCCATTTTGCGCACAGCGAAATAGCCAGTGTATATGACTGAACCAACTTAAAAGTTCAATAACTTTTGAAAGAGTGAAGGAATTTGCCTCAAATTTTGACCAAGTATAGACAGTAAGTTTCCTGTTAACCCTTTCCCAAACGACAAAAATTTAGGATGGTCCAATTTGAAAGCTGCTGCAGACGACAAAATGGATGTTAAAAGAGATTGGAATTGTGTACAATATAGTAAAGAAAATATTGAGGCAAAAGGAGAAACTGCTGGTATCAGCAGTTTCTTCTTTTGTTTCAATGTTTTCCCAAGCCTTTTTTGTTAGGGACGTCAAAACCAGGTCTTGTTTGGAAAAGGGTTAAATAGCCGCAAGCGCCTCTAGTTATATAGAAACATGAGGTATGGTCGACCATTAGTACCACTTTTAATTGAACGCCCCTCGTATGTAACGGTGTTAATTCTCTCGTATCATCAATAATTGAGCCAGGATCTGGAAAAACGTCCCTTAAGGCTTTTGAGCCCAACATAGATCCAGATCAGCCTGTGCATACGCACAGTCTGATCAGGATCCATCTTGTTCTCCAATAGCTTGTTCGTGACCTGTAGTAACTTACAAAGAGCAGCATTGATGCATAATGGACTCCATTTGACAACAGGTCGATCTTGAAACTCAATTATGAAAAATGCTATAAGGGACGTTTTTCAAGATCCCTGCTCAATTGTATGACAAATTCTCTATTTTGAATGCCTGTCCAACTTGGTCATATGCAGTGGTATTGGAAGGTCACCTGATTATGTATTCTACATTCTTTTACAACTGTACTTCTTTTTCCACTCAATTTGTTCTTTTCTCTCACTGTTTGTTTATTTACACAGGTAATCTACACATATTATGGGTTGAAGATGAAGATGAAAAGACTTATGTGTGTGGTTACCATAACCCTATTATCAGCGTAGATATGTGGCACACACGAACCTTCAGTCTCACTGTCAATCCTTGTAAGTACTGGTATATTGAATCAAAAAAGAAACTTTTGCAAAGAATGTCAGAGCTTTATAAGAAAGAGAGAAGGCTTTTCAAATGCAATATTTCGTTTACTCAACATCAAATCCTATATTGTGTGTACTCATTGGAATCGTCTCATCGAGATGATTCCAATGAGTACCCACAACATAGGGTTTGGAATTGAAATAACAAAGTTAGATTGTCTTCACCCCTGCTTGTCTGTAGCTCTGGTATGTGCCAGTTAGAATTGTTCAAGGGTACCACAAAGTAGTACACGCATATCGTCGCTTTTCAACAAAAATATCATAACTGTAGCTTAAATAAGCTTCAATTACGAGGATTAAAGTTGTTCATTCTCGGGCTGCAGCAATCCTATTATTAGCGTAGATATGTGGCATATGCGAACCTTCAGCCTAAATGTTAATCCTTGTAAGTACTGGTATATTGAATCAAAAAAGAAACTTTCACAGCAAAATATGTCTGAGCTATATAAGAGGGAGAGAAGGCTTTTCAAAAAGCAATGTTTCATTTATTGTTCATCAAATCCTATATTGTGGGTACTCATTGGAATCGTCTCATCAAGACGATTCCAATGAGTACCCACAACATAGGGTTTGGAATTGAAATAAAGTTAGATTGTCTTCACCCCTGCTTGTCTGTAGCTCTGGTATGTGCCAGTTAGAATTGTTCAAGGGTACCACAAAGTAGTACACGCATATCGTCGCTTTTCAACAAAAATATCATAACTGTAGCTTAAATAAGCTTCAATTACGAGGATTAAAGTTGTTCATTCTCGGGCTGCAGCAATCCTATTATTAGCGTAGACATGTGGGGCATACGCGAACCTTCAGTCTCACTGTCAATCCTTGTAAGTACTGGTATATTGAATCAAAAAAGAAACTTTCGCCAGTTTCAAATCAAAACCTTAAAATATGGGAACTCATTTGAATCGTCTTGATGAGACGATTGCAATGAATACTGCAGTAATGGGTTTGATAAACAGATAATGAAATGCTATACTCATGTTTTACTAATGATCTTACGAGTAGGTTTTTGTGTAAACAAACTGTATAAGAAGACATGAGAAATCAAATTGGGCCAACCAGGTTTGTTGATTGAATTATTTCACGAAAAAACAATCAGAAGTGTTTTAGCTCACCTGCTCAAGGTGAGGTATCACTGGTGATGAACTCGGATAAAGCGATGGACGTTTTTCGCTACAACAAGGTAAAGATATTTTGCGTTAAAATGTGAGTTTAAAGTTCTGATTGGATAGGTTTTCTAATAAGAATGAATTTGTTCTAGAAGTAAATCAGGTTTACCGATATGTATTGACAGCCGTCAGTGTTGTTATAAGATCTTTTACGATATTTCATAAAAACACAGACGGAATACAATGATTGCGAAAAAACGTCCCACGCTTTGGCCGAGTTCACCACTAGTGAGGTATTGTGATCTGTCTGTTGTCCTGCGTCTGTCTGTCCATCTGTCTATCTGTCTATATTATTAGTAAAACGTGGCCCTGATCTGTATTTCTTATATATATCATCTGTTTCAGCAACTTCAGCTAACCCGGATCGCGCCCCAACCCCGATATTTCACGAAGATGTTACGGTAATGGCTGGATCAACTGCTGTGCTCACTTGTATATTCTCATATTACAGCAGGTATGTTTTATCTCATTGCAACACGTTGACTCTTTTTTACCCCCTTCAAGACCATAATTTTGGTTGATTGTCAATAACAGTTCTGTTTTATCACCTGGGTTTTAAAAAATCTACCACAATCATCTAATGCCTGACTTCTCTGCTTTAAACTTAATTCAAATCAGTCTGGTATAAGCAAAATCATTGAAGATTTTCTAAAATTGTATCACATGATTTTCCCATTACTACACATTGACTCTTTTTTGTCTCGAAAAATCAATCATTCCCTCTTATCTTTAGCTCTGAGGTGCGTTCTTTAGAGCGAGATTTCTTGAGATATCTTGAGATTTCTTAAGATATTTTAGGATAAAGCGTTCTTTAGAGCAAGATTTTTAAGACGCTGAATGGGAGGCGCCATTACCCTATACTTCGTGCGGAACCCCTCGGTCAACTCTGTACAAACAATATAAAAGAGATTTGACCGAGTTGTTCCGAACACTCCATAATTCATAAACCGTGGTGTTCCGAATGCTCCATACTTTATACAAAGACGTCATGATAACGTCGTTTGTATAAATATGGAGCATTCGGAACAGCTCGGTCAAAGTCTAGGTTAAAAACGCTTTATCTAAAGCATCTTAAGAAATCTTAAAAAATCTCGCTCTAAAGAACGCGCCTCTGGATATGTTGTGATTTTATGATTACAGTTCTGGACAGAAGCTTATAGTGACATGGAGCAAGGGTTCAGTAATTATGAAATCTTCCACCGATTTTACGTACACGATAGAAAATGTGCCATATCCAACGCAAGATAAAGACATCAGTGGCGAGTATGTGTGCACGGCCTCACTTCCCGGCTCCAACACGACCCGTGACTCGTTCGTCAACCTCAAAATTATTGGTAGGTATTTACCCTTTAACCCATTACCAAACAACACAATTTTAGGGGGTACCAATTAAAAAGATGCTACAGACAACAAAATGGATGTTGATAAAGGCAGGATTTGTGTTAAATATAGTACAGAAAATATTGAAACAAAGGGAGAAACTGCTGGTTATCCCAAGCCTTTTTTATTTGAGACGTCAACACCAGGTCTTGTTTGGGAAAGGGTTAACCTTCTAACACACTTGGGCACCTTTTGATCCCTTTCAAGATAATCGCCTGAGAAAACATTGTGGAAAATGAAGATGAGAATTAAAACTAAGGTCCTGTCTCCATAATGACCTTATCTGCTGAATGGGATGTAAAACTCCTTTTCAATCCAATCCAATTTTTAACACAAATTCCTATCTTTATAAACATCAAATTTGTTGCTTGTAACATCTGTCAACTAAGGTATTTAATTCATTCAATTTCTTATTATGCTCCCCGAAAAATTTCGGGGGAGCATATAGTCGCCACGCTGTCCGTCTGTCTGCCCGTGTGTCCATCCGTCCGTCCACAGCCAGATCTCGGCAACCTTTGGACCAAATTCAATGTAACTTCACATGTGAACTGCCTGGGATAAGTCCTAGGTACCTTTTTTCTGTTTTGTAATTTGAGGCTGCATCATGGAAAAAGGGACCTTATTGTAAAAATTAGTTTTGCTCTAATTTCTCTTAATCTTATTGGTAGAATTAAATGAAATTTTGTACTTATGTGATAAATAAAATGTTCTAGACCATATTCTATAAATAATGTGTATTCAAAAAATCCGTCATGGAGAAAGGGGGCTTAATGTATGACAGTTTTTATTTTGTGACAAACACTTATTCGGGGAGCATAATCCGTCTGTGACGGCTCTTGTTTCTTTGGCCGAGCCCCGATAGCTCAGTCGGTAATATTAGTCTTTCAATCCAGGGGTCGCGTGTTCGAACTCAGGCTTGGCCAGTATCTATTCTGACATTTGACTAGAGGTCAATCGTCACTCACCAATGGGTGTGAATCATCTATGTGAGAGAGCAGCTGGAGGCTCAGTTTGGATATTGTGGTGGTACTGGGGAGAGAAATACCAGGAACCCATGGTTAGATACTCCATCTGCCACGATATGACTATAGCAGATGAAAAAAGCATAAAACCCCAATAAACCAATATATGTTGACAAACTAGCTTTGGCCCCTTTAATTTATCAAGACATCTGACAGTTGTATTTACAATTGATATCATTCTTTACAGCCCCTCCACAATTTGTAAAGGGAGAGTCCCTAGAAAGGATTTCCATTCCTAAGGGAGAGGATGCGATTTTCCAATGTAAGACTGACAAAGTGTACCGCAAATCGTACCAAGAACCAACCACATGGCTCGTAAATTCTGTATCCGTTTTGGGTAAGTCGTTAACCCCTTCCCAAAGAAGACCTGGTCCCAGTTTCTGCAAAAAACTTAAGTACGTTCTCAGACTCAAATCTGAGCACCATACTCAAATCACACGAAATTCATGACTTTGAACTTCAATCGAATACCCGTAACCCTTCAACATTGGAGAGTATTCCTTTGAAGTTGAGCATGTACTCATGAGTATGTACTTAAGCTTTTTCGAGAAACCAGGGCCTGGTTTTGATGTCCCTTTAAGAAAAGGTTTGGGAAAACATTGAGGCAAAAGAAGACCATATACTTATATAAACTACACAATATCAAGCTGTAAACTACTGTGTCATTTTGTAAATCTTTGACGTGTCAAAAGGTGTAATTATGTGCAAAAAGAATCAATATTTTATCTAGGATGCCTGCCAACTCAGTTTGAATGTACACAGAAACACCTGAATGGTAGTTCCATATGTGTATACAGTGCTCGCTCAGATTTGTGTAACTAAAGTGGCCAACACATGTATTATTATTCAACCTTTGAGTCATTATTTGTCCTTATTTTTTATCCAGGATGCCTGGCGACTCAGTTAGAATGTACACAAAAACACTGGAATGGTAATTCCATATGTGTATACAATGCTCACTCAGATTTGTGCGACTGTAGTTACCAAGTACATAGAATTGTATTGTTGAACCTTTTAGGCAATTGCGATCTGGAAAAAGGTCCTTTAATGCTTTTGAGCCCATTATGGTTTCAGATCAGCCTGCGTATACATGCAGTCTGATCAGGAACCATGTTGTTCTCTTACGGCTTCTTCATGGATTGTAGCAACAGCATGAGAGTAGTATGGATCGCGCTTTGACTTCACTTGATGATCTTGAAACATGCTTTAAGGGACGTTTTTCCAGATCCTGAATCATATATTTTCAGGATGCCTGCCAACCCAGTTTGAATGCACACAGAAACACCTGAATGGCAGTTCCATATGTATACCCATCGGCCAAAAGTGTGACGAATTCGGTCGCAAAGACTGCCCTGACGAAAGCGACGAAAAAAACTGCTCAGAGAGTGAGTTTTTACATGGTGGATAATCATGTGATACATTTTTGAAAATCTTCAATTATTTTGTTACTTGGGAAGTGTTTTCAATTCAGCTGGGTTAGGATATTGTGGTAGTACTGGGGAGTACTACCACAAGAATGCATGGTTAGGTTCTCCAGCTGGCGCAATAAGACCATTGCAGTTTAAAGAGGCGTTAAACAACATTCAATCAATCATATAATCATAACAAACAGTTTGAACTTGACAACTTAAAAAGGTTGTCTGCAAATGTTTTGAATTTTGTTCTGTCAAAATAAGTAGTGTCTACAATTATATTTTTGTGACACAGCAGCAAAGTGACTGTGGCATTCTTGTTTAACCCTTTCCCAAACGGCATAATTTTAGGGTGATCCTCTTCAAAAAGTGCCACAAATGACAAAATGGATGTTATTAAAGATAGAATTTGTGTAAAATATGAGACAGAAAATATTGAGACAAAAGGAGAAACTGCTGGTTATCAGCAGTTTCTTCTTTTGTTTCAATGTTTTCCCAAGCCTTTTCTATCAGGGACGTCAAAACCAGGTCTTGTTTGGGAAAGGGTTAAAAAGGTAGTCTGCAAATGTTTTGAATTTTGTTCTGTCAAAATAAGTAGTGTCTACAATTATTTTTGTGACACAGCAGCAAAGTGAGGGCGTACACATAATGTGACTGTGGCATTCTTGTTTAAGTATGTCTTCATGCAAAGATTTGTTATTTTTATGTGTATAAATGCTATCACTGTTTTGAAGGTGTTGCTTATAAGGGGAAAATTACGCCTTTAAAGTTGAGACAGAAATGAAAAATTCCATATAAATCTGAACTGTTGTGGACAACAATTTGTTCAATTTTATCACAATATTTATATATTTCTTGTAAAAGGTGCAATATTTTGCCTTGAAATTTTCAGAATTTTTGTTAGAAAATATGCTCTTTCATATAAAAATAAAAGTGAAATTTGAAATAATCGACTTTTAACCTATTGCCAAACAACAAAATTTAAGCCTAGTCCAAACTCATAGGTGTTGCAGACGACAATTTCCATTGAACAAAATATAACATTTTTTGGTCTTTCTTGGTAGAAAACATTGTGGGATATGAAGAAATTGCTTGTCACAAGCAATTTCTTCATTTTCCACAATGTTTTCCAAAGCCTTTATTTTGTAGGATGTACAAAAGTGTCAATGTGTGGGAAAGGGTTAAATGTAGTCTGCAACACCTTTCAATATGGACCAGTCTAGAATTTTGCCCTTTGGAAATGGCATAAACCCCATTCATTCAATTGAAACTTAATCGATTACCAGACGGCAAAAATTTAGGGTTGTCCAAATTTAAAAATGATGTAGATAAAAATTTCAAATGAGTGGAATTTTACTTATTGTAGAACTTCTTTGGTAGAAATATTGTGGGAAATGAAGAAATAGCTTGTCAAAAGTTAGGATTGAAATGCCAGGTAAGACCAATATTTTATCTGTCCATGCAAATTGCCGTGATTTGCGGTGGTCGAGTGGAAATTTGCAGTGGAAAGCAGTGGCGATTCTTTCAGATTCGGGTGGAAAAATGTTTTTCCACCCGAATCCACCCCGAAATCCAATTTGGGTGGATGCTTGGAAATAGACAAAAACCCACTGTTGCGTTGAACTTATCTGTTGCTCTGGTTTTGTTTAACAGAGGGGTGCAATGAAGGTCAGGAGTTATGTAATGGTGTTTGCATAAATACAGCAACGGCCACTTGTCCGCCCCCAATTGTGTGTGATTACCCGGGCATGTCGTGCAGGATAAATGGAAAAGAGACATGTCTTCCGGCTTTCAAGGTGTGTAACAACAACGAGGACTGCGATGATGGCCGAGACGAGGAGGCTTGTCGTAAGTATTGTTCGATTTTATTGTACTGTGTCTTTTTATGCTCCCGTAAGGGAGAGCATATAGTCGCCGCTTTGTCTGTCCGTCCGTCCGTCCTGTACGTCCGTGATTCCGTCCGTCTGTCCGTCCGAAGCGATTTCTCCATAACCATTGGGCCAAATCAAATGAAACTTACCATGATAACTCCCTATGACAAAATGCCGATGTACTTTTCCCTGTTTTTGGATTTGAGGACTCGTCATGGGAAAAGAGGACTTAAAGTAAAATACAGTTTTTCTCTAATTTCTCCTAGTCTAATGGTCAGAATTAGATGAAATTTCATATTTGAGTATTTAAGTGCTTTCAATGGCATACATTTATTGTGACAATGCCTTATTTGGGGAGCATTGTCCGTCTCTGACGGCCCTTGTCTAGGAGAAGGGATTGCACAATTTAGCACATACTTTTGAATGCTGATAATCAGCATTTTCTCTTTTTGCCTGAATATTTTATATGCTACTTTTTAAACAAATCCGATCTGATGTAAAATCCATTTATAGCAAGCTGGGACTTTATGTTTGGGGAGCTAATGTCACAGCCCTAGTGTCGTGTAGTGTCGCGTCGCGTAGAGTCAGAAACTCTTGTTGTCGTCTGCAGCAGCTTTTGATTTAGACCACCTTGATATTTTGTCGTTTACCCCATTACCAAACAACAAAATTTTTGGGTAATCCAATTTGAAAGAAGTTGCGGACGACATTTCAATGCGATGAAATTTTGAAATTTTAAAGCTTTTTGGGTAGAAAACATTTTGGGAAATGAAGAAATTGCTTGTCACAAGCAATTTCTTCATATTCCACAATGTTTTCCAAAGCCATAATGATGTGGGGAGTCAAAAGGAGTTACTGTGTAGTAATGGGTTAGCCCTTTCCCAAACAGCAAAATTTTATGGTGGTCCACTTCAAAAACTGCCATAAATGACAAAATGGATGTTAATAAAGATTGGAATTGTGTGTGATATAGCCAAGAAAATATTGAGGCAAAAGGAGAAACTGCTGGTTATCAGCAGTTTCGTCTTTTGTCTCAATGTTTTCTCAAGCCTTTTCAGTTGGAGACGTCTAAACCAGGTATTGTTTGGGAAAGGGTTAACAGTGAAATGTTTGTTTTTTACAGCTGCTCCGGTAGATATTGCTGTTGGGCGGTACCAAATAAGTTCAGACCGTACAGTAATGAGACTGCCAAATGTTCTGTTGTCCGATAACATGTGCGTACAGTGTGTAGCCACCAATGAGTTTGGAACCTCGTTCGCGGACGGATGTCTAACTGTCATAGGTAATATAATAATCATGAGTCAGTATCTGTAAAATGGCAATGAATTTTGTGCTAAAAATAGACCAGGTTACCTGTTACGTTTTGATAATCCGTAAAGTCTCGTATATATAAAGTCTCGTAACTACGGCTTGAATCAAGCTGTAGTTATGAGATATTGTAACAACACCTAAGAACAACTATTGTTGATATGAAATTACGTCACAGTTTACTTGATGAAATCGTTCCCTATTGTCATTTATGGCTTTTGAAATGGCCATTTTTTAAAGTCATTCTATGCCTCAATACAGTCTGACTGGGATTCATGCTGTTGTCTCGTTGTTGCTACATGCCATCAAGAATCTATTGGAGAACAATGTGGTTCATGATCAAACTGCGTGTCCATGCAGGCTGATCTTGAACTATGTTGGTCTCACAGCCTTAAGGGACCTTTTTCCAGATCTTGGCGCAATTTGTCAGCGCTTTTCCACCTTCTCTTCTTCAATTTTCTCCCACTCCCACACAATCATGCTTTTTGATGCCACACGAGATAAAGGCTTTAGAAACATTGTGTGGAAAATGAAGTAACTGTGGAAACAAAATTTATCCAGCTTGCCAAGAATTGATTTATGATCGTGAACATATGTGGGCCAGCAGCAGGAGGCTCATTTAGTATGTTGTGGTAGTACTTGTCTGAGAAATGAAAGGAATCCAAGGTTAGGAGCTCCAGTCACCGCGATATGACCATAGCACTTTAAAACGGCTTTAACCCTTTCCCAAAATAGACCTTGTTTTGACATCCCTAATAGAAAAGGCTTGGGAAAACATTGAAACAAAAGAAGAAACTGCTGATAACCAGCAGTTTCTCCTTTTGTCTCATTATTTTCTATGCCATATTTTACACAAATTCTATCTTTAATTTCTTCTACTTTGCCATTTGTGACAGTTTTTGAATTGGATCACCCGAAAATTTTGCTGTTTGGGAAAGGGTTAACCCATTACCAGATGGCAAAATTTAAGACTAGTCGAAATTCAAAGATTTTGCAGACAACAGTTTCAAGTGAATAAGATTTAATATTATTTGGTCTTTTTGGACAGAAAACACTGTGGGACATGAAGAAATTGCTTGTCGTAAACAGTTTCTTCATTTTCCACAATGTTTTCCAAAGCCATAATCTTGTAGGGAGTCAAAAAGAGTCACTGTGTGGTAATAGGTTAAAGCCCAATAAATCAAATAAAACCGTTCTTTTTTAGACAAGATCACTGTAGATCCACAGCCAAACGCCACCTACAACGTGTTCCCGGGCATGTACTTGAGTATAAACGTTGACGCGACAACGGACTCGGCCTATGCTTCGCAGATTGACTTTGTTTGGTACATTTACGAGGAGATGGAAGACGAAAGTACTCGAGAAAAATATCTTGGTAAGTCAGTACTCTCAATAACACTTACCGGTACCTCTTTCCCAAATAGCAAAATATGGGCTGGTCTAATTCCTAATGTGTTGCAGACGACACTTTCAAGTTGATGAAAATTTAAAAATCTTTCCATTTTGGGTAAGAAAATGTTATGGGAAATGAAGAAATTGTTTGCTACAAGCAATTTCTACATTGTCCACAATGTTTTCCTAAATCTTTTCTTGTGAGGGAGTCAAGGGGCGTCACTATGCTCAATGAGCTATGACGGACTTGGCCTACGCCTGACAGATTCAGTTTGTTTGGTACATTTACGAGGAGAATGAAAATACTCGAGAAAAATACCTAGGTAAGTCCAAACTGTCTATAAAACTTAACCCTTTACCAGATGGTGAAAAATTGGACTGTTCCAATATGAAAGGTGTAGCAGATGACAACTTCAAAATGATGAAATTTTCAAAATCTTTCCTGTCTGGTTAGAAAACATTGTGGAAAATGAAGAAATTGCTTGTGACAAGCAATTTCTACATTGTCCACAATGTTTTCTCAAACCTTTTCCTGTGAGGGAGTCAAGGGGTGTCCCTGAGCAGTAATGGGCGACAATTGACTTGGCCTATGCTTCACAGATTGCTTTTGTTTGGTACATTTACGAGGAATTATGAAGACTTAAGTGCTCAAGAAAAATACCTGGGTAAGTCAAAACTGTCAATAAAACAGACGGCAAAAATTTGGACTGTTCCAATTTGAAAGATGTAGTAGACTTCTATTAATTTCTAGTTGATGAAATTACAAAAATCTCTCCAGTTTGGGTTAGAAAACAATGAGGAAAATGAAGAAATTTCTTGTCACAAACAATTTCGTCATTGCCCACAATTATTGTTATGTGACAAGGAATATATGGTTAACCTTTCTGGGTGAACAGCTAAGAATATTGTGGTAGTATTTGTATGAGAAACAACAGAAATCCATGGCTAGGTGCTCCATCTGTTGCAATATGACCATAGCAGTTGAAAGAGGCGTCCAACCCCAATCAGTTAATCAATTCAAAGTTGGTTTCCCCATTGCTTTGTAAAGTCGTCATTTCTTTTCATCACAGTAAGAGAGAAGCTACCACCACAGGACCTAGAGCAATTCGTCATATTCTCGCAGCAAGAGAAGAATTTAACGATCGCAATTCCCGGCGAGGGTGAAGATTTTACGAATGAGGAAGAATTCCAAATGTACAAAAGATTAACAGATAAGCGGATCTACCAGTTAGTCGTGGAACATCCGTATGACAGAGTCGTTCTCAATTTTACAGTCCTTGGCAAACAGATTAGTAAACCAGGTATTCTTTATTCTTTCCCTCACACGACACAGTGAAATTGTAGGCTGCTCCATTCTAACCCATTCCAAAACAAGACCTGGTTTTGACGTTTCTAGTAGAAATGGATTGGGAAAACGGCATTTTCTCCTTTTATCTCAATATTTTCTATACTATTTTGTACACAAGTCTGTATGACAGGGTCGATCTTAATTTTACGGTCCTCAGCAAGCAAATTAACAAATTAAGTGCTTGTTTTATATTTTCTTCATGTTCATTGAAATATTTTTAAGCATTTTCAGTATTCAAGCTCTATAATACCTGACTAAAGATTCGCCCTTAAAACACCTTGTTTTACGCATTTCTCAAATGTAAATTTTGTTTATTATATGAAGAAAAATGTCTCTTGGTCTGATGACTAATGTTTTCCCAAGCAAGGCCTTGTTTTGACACCTGTGCTGGAGAAAGATGAAGAAAAAAAACAACAGAGAATAGTTAAATGCTGATTACCAGTATTTCATTCTTTTGCCTTTGTGCTTTCCATGCTACTAGATACACTTCTTTTGTACAGTACAAAAAAATGTGATGAGCATCACCTGAATATGCAGCATCCTAGGGGAGATTCGGGATTTCTCGGACATGTGGGTAATCTCGGACAGCCAGACGTTTCTCTTTATAAATAAAATGTCTTTATGAAGTATTTCCCAAAATCAGCTGTATTTAAAGGTATAACGCGTCATCAATCGAATGCGCCTGAAATGATTACACCACGTGACATGTATCGTGACGTGTGGGGAAGTTTACTCATTCCTGTGACTTAGCGTCCGACTTTACCCGACGTATTGTCGTATTTAGCTATTTTAAACTCGGACACTAGATGATTTCTCCATGTTTATCTGATTTTCATGCGCGAATTAGCAACATAAATGATGTCGACTGCAACAGCTTTCAAATTGGAGCAGTGCAAAACTTTATCGTTTTGGAATGTGTCAAAACAACAGTTACGTCCTTGATTCCCCATTCAATGAATTTGTCAATGTCCGAGTTTACCTTACTCTGATAGTATACTTTATTTCGTAAAATTATCTGCCTTGACTTTATTTTGACTGTTTTAGCCAATGAAATTAGTGTAGAATTGGAATACTCCATTGTGTTCGTTGTTGATTCAGAAGCTTGTCTGTCCGAGAGAGTGTGATATCTATGGTGTTCTGACAGAGACTACGTTTTGTGTCCGAGTTATACCGAATCTCCCCTAAAGTTTTGTTGTTGGGGAAAAGGTTAATGAAAAAATTGACAATTTTAGGAGAGGGTGGTGTTGGCATTGGATCTTCAGGTACCCAAGTATATGCCAAGCTTATTTTAGTGAATTAACCCATTACCAAACGACAAAATTTTAGGGCGGTCCAAATTGAAAGATCGTGCAGACGACAATTTGGAGTTAATGGAATTTTTAATTTTTGTGGCTTTTCGGATGGAAAACATTGTGGGAAATGAAGAAATAGCTTGTCACAAGCAATTTCTTCATTTTCCACGATGTTTTCCCAAGCATTTTTCTTAAAGGGTGTCAAAAGGCATCACTGTGTGGGAATGGGTTAAACCAATGCCATTTTTTTAATCAAACAGCAAAGTGCCCTACTGCCCTAATATGAAAGCTGTTGTATACAAAAAAAATATGTTGACAAAGATACCGTAATTATTCTAATAAACGCCCGGGCGTTTATTACAAACATGGTCGGTTGAAAAGTAGGGGGTGGGCGTTTATTAGAGGTATTCTAAATTTGTAAGTCAAAATTTGCAAATCAAGTGTCAATTCATGGACTCGAAGTTCAGCAAGTAGAATTGTCGAACGTTTTGTTAAAAGGACTGCAAATTACGATTTTTCCAATGGAATCCCTTCATTGCAAACATATTGATCGTTGGACATTCCCTTTTTCATTGCTTTCGAAGATGATTTTGGTTTATGTCTTACTTTATTCTAATCCGGAATCTGGGGATGGGCGTTTATTAGAATCTCGTCTTTTTGCTTAAATTGTGGTTAAAATAAGCAGATTTTCAGCCTAGATTTGGGGGATGGGTGTTTATTAGAATATGGGCGTTTATTAGAATAATTACGGTACCATCTTTTATGAACAATAAGGCGTAGCAAGAAATAGAGAAAAAAAGTAAAAATGTTGTTTATCAGCATTTTCTCTTGTTACCTCAATGTTTTCCGAAGATTTTTCTTTTATCAACAATGAAATTGGTCTTGTTTGGGATAGAGTTAAATTTGAGCTCGTGAAAAAATACATTTAGATGCACAATTTAGAGTCATTAAGGACCTTTTATTTATTGCTTTATTGTAGTTGAATTAAATCGGTTAGTACAAAAGAATGCTTAAATGGGTTTTCATACATTTACAAAATTATGTCCGTTAACAAAGTTAGTTAACTATCGCCATGCTTTTCTTGAGTAATTATGTTTAGTTAGGTTCTTCAGACAATAGAGTCTAAGACTCGGGGGCCTATTCAGCTTGCTTATTAAAAAAGCCTTTTTATGCATCTTGTTTTTAAGGTCTTCAATCATGACAATGTCATTATTCAGTAGAAATGTCAGACCAGGCCACGGTTTCTCGAAAAAACTTAAGTATATACTGAATGTTGATTGGTATTCAATTGAAGTTCACATGGATTTCATGTGATTTGAGCATGGTGCTTAGCTTTGAGTCTGAAAATGTACTTAAGTTTTTTTCGAGAACCAGGGCCAGATATCTTGTTTTGGCATTGGTTTGAATTGTAGAATAGAAAATTTCCCATCGGACATTTGGCAGAAGTCATTTATCTCTCGTCATTTGGGGAATTCTTCATATATTGGCTATCATATGAGCAGCTGATGGCACAGAATTGATGGTGTGTTTGTACTGTTATCAGAAATACTATGAACACATGGTTAGGGGCACTAGACTGTACAGTGGAAATAGAAATTCAATGATTAAATATATGATAATAAACAGGTGGATTTTAGTGGATTTTTCATTTGTTGTGTACTAATGTTGGAATTGACAGGAACAAATGAAAAGGTACACAATCTGCCAAGAAATGTCAAGAGATTGCATCAAGACCCACCCAGTCAAATAAATATGACTTGTTTGTGAATAAAATAAATGAGACAAAGAAAAAGATAGAAGTATGAAATATATGAGATATATGCTTGCTGATCATAGATAAGCAAAGCTTCTAGAAATGTAGTATCATTAAAAACCTTATGATTTACAACAAAAATAATGTAGTTTGAAAGCTTTCAAGTTTGAGCTTTTCAAATTTTTGTTGATTTGAAAAGTAATTAGTATTAAGCAAGCATTTGAAAGCTTCTCAAGAAATATGCCAATTCAAAATAATGTTTTAACCTATTACCACAGAGTGACTCTTGTTGACTCCTTGCAATGAAGTAGCTTGAGAAAGCATTATGGGCAATGATGAAATTGCTTATGAAAAGCAATTTCTTCATTTCCCTCTATGTTTTCTATACAAAAAAAAAAAAAAAAAAAAACCCGTAGACTTTTATTCACTTGAAATTGTAGTCTGCAATATCTTTTGAATTTGGACTTAAGTAAAAAAGTTTGCTGTCTGGTTATAGTTAAAGCTTGTCTCGAAATCTTAACCAATTGGTTGCTAAATTCTACTTAATTTTATAAGATGACTATTTTTTTATATGCCCAAAGGGTCATATTATGTTATGGCCCCGCTCGTCCGTCTGTCCGTCTGTCTGTCAGTCCGTCCGTTAGCAATTTCTTGTGTGCGCAACTCCTCCTACAGTTTTGATCAGAATTTGATCAAACTAGCCACAATGAATCTCCACGGTGTCTAGTTGTGCACACTGCTTACGGAATTTAGATAACTGTTTTTGTTCTTGAATTGACCAAACGCCAATCGACAGATCGCTCCGCCCAACATAGAATTTAAGGCAAACAATGGGCATGTGGTCGTTAATAGGGAACGATTTTATCCAGTTAATCGTGACGTAAATTCGGACAGACAAAATAGTATTTCGTAGTTGTTGTTATAAAATCTCGTAACTACGGCTTGATTTAAGCCGTAGTTACGAGATTTTATAACAACACCGACGGTTTATCAAAACATAACGTTGAATCTAGTCTATTGTTAGCACAAAATTCTTTGTCATTGGTATGTCGATTGTTTTGATTGTCAATCGATAAATCGATACAAAACCACGTGCAACGATGAATAATTGGGGCATGACATTTTTGTGATCGTCCATTGGCTAATCGATGTTTTTGATTGACAATCGGCGTTTGGTCAATTATCTGCCCTTGAAGTTAAGAAAAAATGCCCATTTTCTCAAAAATGCCCATTTTCTCCTGTGAGCAACTCCTACAGTTTCAACCAGAATTTAATCAAACTAGCCAAAATGAATCTTTATGGTGTCTTGTTGTGCAAACAAAATTTTGATAACTTTTCATGTTTGAATTATCTGCCCTTGAATTGAAAAAATGGCCAATTTTACTGACAAGCCCCTCTCAGGCGTATATGCGTCGCTCTGCGAAGCTCTTGTTACAAATGGTTCTACACATATGTGAGACTAGATAATTTGCAATGAATTGACTTGATTGAAAGGTATATGATTATTACATCTTTGCACATCTAAATTGAAAACTATAGATAAATGCGGGTCCAGAGGTTTTAATTTTGCTATTTCAATTCCATTCCATTTGATGATGCAATTCCAATGAGTACCCATTACATAGGAATTGATTAAAAATAAGGGAAATATTGCATTTTGAAAAGGCTTAACCCCCTGCTATCTGGAACTGAGAGTACTTATTAACCCTTTCCCAAACAATACCTGGTTTTGATGTCCCTGATAGAAATGGCTTGGGAAAACATTGAGACAAAAGAAGAAAATGCTGATAATCAGAATGTTCTCCTTTTGTCTTAATGTTTTCTGTTTTGTAATATTTACATGTTCTTCTTTGATATCTATCATTTGCAACTCCTTTCAAATTCAAAGTCAAACATTTTGCTGTCTGGTTAACCCTAGAGCAGTATATAAGAAGGGGTAAAGGCATGCTAACTTTGTTATTCAAATTTAAACCCTATGTTGTTGGTACTCATTAAATTTTGAATCATCTCAATGGGACTGTTCCAATGAGTACCCCAAAAAGAAGGTTTGGTGAACAATAAGTGAAATAATTCACTTAACCCTTTCCCAAATGGCAAAATTTTAGGGTGACCTACTTCAAAACTGCCACAAATGACAAAATGGATGTTATTAAAGATAGGATTTGTGTAAAATATAGCTCAGAAAATATTGAGACAAAAGGAGAAACTGCTGGTTATCAGCAGTTTCTTCTTTTGCCTCAATATTTTCCCAAGCCTGATCTAATAGGGGTATCAAAACCCGGTTTTGTTTGGGAAAGAGTAATGATGGGTTGTAATCCTTAACATAACCTATTTCTGTATTTTCAGTGGTTGTACCCACGACAGCAAAGGCTGCATCCAATTTGTGGTTGATAGCAGTAATACTTGGTATTATTGTTCTCATAGCCCTGGTGATATTTATTATATGTATGGTGTGTCGGCGCGATCCAAGAGGGGCTTATTACGGTGAGTAGACTTTATCCTTTTCTCTGAATGTTTTCCATCTAATTTGTGGTTAATACAAATCTTCTTTTGACTGATTGTTCTGTATGCTACCTTGTGTCTGCAATTTGTTTTTGAAAAAAATAAGACAGATATATTTATTGTCTGAATCCATTTTAGGAAAGTTAGATTCTTATTTATTTAATCAGCGTATCATCCTATAATGCTTAGCAGTATTTTGCTTTTTTTACCTCAATAATTTCAAAGGACGTCTCTGTAAAGGGCCATGGACGAAGTTGGTAGCGCACCTGCCTCTCACTTGTGACGTCCCGGGTTTGATACCTGGTCGCTGCAAATATCCTATCAGAGAAAATTGTCTCACACCAATGGTATGATATCGATAACCTATGTGAGCAGTTGGAGGCTTGGTTACAATGTTATGGTTGCAGTGGTATGGGACACTACTGCAATATGACCATAGCAGTTGAAAACGACGTTCAAAGGACATCAAAATCACAGCTTGTTTTTGAAATGGTTGAATATTAAATTTGTAATTTCTATGATGATCATTTCAGTGGATAAAAAGGAACATGAGGCAGGAAATGATCCTGAACAAGAGCTGAAGGATAGTGGTTTCCATGATGTAGGCCGAGTGTGAGTATTCTTTGTGTTATGTTTCCCCGAGCTTTGTAAAAGTAGAGTTCCCCATCTCGTAGTTATTCATTTTCCAAACCTTCTAGTGTTTATATGGTTCATACATTCCTTGGAAATTGGGCTAAGAGGTGTCTGCAATATTGTTTGAATCGGATCTACGCTTGAATAAACCCATTCCCACACAGTGACATCTTTTGATGCCCCTCAAGAGATATATTTGGTAAAACATAGAAATGTTTGGTAAAACATTAAGGAAAATGAAGAAATTGCTTGTGACAAGCAATTTCTTCATTTCCCACAATGTTTTCTACCTGGGAAGGCAAACAAATTTGAAATTCCTTTCAATTTAAATTGTCGTCTGCAACATGTTTATATTTGGACAAGTCTGAGATATTGCTGTCTGGTAATGGGTTAAAACTGTTGCTTGCTTTGAGCTCTTTCCCAAAGAATGACATATTTTGATGGAGCAAAACGCTGAAACTTTGGTAAATATTGAAGAAAATGCTGATTCTAGCATTTTATTCTTTCTCCTCTATATTTTCTTACCTACCAAATATATTTTTTATTCTTACAGATATAATTATGTTAATGTTTGCAACACTGTTGAATTTGTAGCAGTCTACAATTTTGTTGTTTTGGAAACGATTGATATGTTACAAAATGAATCTTGTTGGTGTTACTTGCTAATCACATACAATTAATCAGTATTATACTAATAAACACTATTTAATCAAAGAATTGATAACTAATATTAATTAAATGACATACTTATCCAAGGAATTTTGAACCATATAATTATAGAACCTCCCAGAAAGCCTTGTTTTCTAACTTTGAGTCTTGTATTTCCTAATTTGGGCATTCTGCCTTGTAGTGTAGTGTTTATTTGCTAGTCTCGTTTTACCCTCTTGTTTCTGTACTTTCCCTGTTTTATGTTTTGTTACTGCTTTAACCCTTTCCCAAACGACAAAAATTTAGGATGGTCCAATTTGAAAGTTGCTGCAGACTTCAAAATGGACATTGAAAAAGAGAGTATTTTTGTACAATACAGCTATGAAAATATTGAGACAAAAGGAGAAACTGCTGGTTATCAGCAGTTTCTTCTTTTGTTTCAATGTTTTCTCAAGCCTTTCCTATTAGGGACGTCAAAACCAGGTCTTGTTTGGGAAAGGGTTAAATCCTATTTCCCCTTCCCAAAAAAATTCCAAAGATTTTCTAGAATAAAAAACAGATAATGTTGCCTATGAAAAGAGGGAAAACACCTGTCAAAATGTATTGTATTAAATGTTGTATTAACAAAAGTGATAAACAGTTTTTACCCAGAAATATGTAGCACAGTAAATCAGCACAATTTAACAATATAAATTTTAATCCTTTACCAAACAAGACCTGGCCCCTGTTTCTCGAAAAAACTTAAGTACATACTCATGAGAACATGCTCAGCTTCAATGGAATACTCTCCAACGTTGAATGGTATTTGATTGAAGTTCACGTGGATTTCGTGGGATTTGAGCATGGTTCTCAGATTTGAGTCTGAGAACGTACTTAAGTTTTTTCGAGAAACCAGGGCCTGGTTTCGATGTCCCCAATTGAAAATGTTTGGGAAATCTTTAGGCGACAGAAGAATCCTTTTGCCTCAACATGTTCTATTTTGTATTGTACTCAAATTGTATTGTTATCAACATTCATTAAGTTTTTTGCAACAGCTTTTAAATTTGAACAGTCTAAGTTTTGGTTGTTTGGGAAATGGTTAACCCTTTCACAAACAGCAAAATTTTAAGGTGGTCTAATTTGAAAGCTGCTTCTGAAAACAAAATTGATGCTGATAAAGATATCTATTGCATACAATATAGCAGAGAAAATATTGAGGCCTCAACATATTCCCAAGCCAACTTTCTAGGGACATCAAAACTAGGTCTTGTCTTGGGAAGGCTTAATGATATTTCACGGATCAGCTTCATACAATTGTACTTGTAATAATTCTGTATGTGGAAAAAGGTAATAGCTTGAAACACTCTAACCATTGCTGTAATTGCTAGCACTGGCTATAAATGCATTTTGGAACATCAGGTTTTGAATATAATAAAGCTCAAGATCTTATTCTTTCCAAAAATAAAGGCTGCTAACCCATAATACAAATTACAAAGATTATAGAGTGAAGTACTGCACAATGATATTTTGTAACATATTTATTGATTGGCTGAAGTCGGGTCAAACCCACTTATTTTATTGGTCATTTAATAATTATTGATTGTATGAAAAACAATAAAAACAGTGACAATTTTGCCAATGCTTTAGCTGCTTTCAAATTTGAAAAAGTACATGTTTGAAGAGGACCTACCTTGTTTTGAAATCTTGAGAAATTGATCTTTTGTTCCTAAATGTATTTAATGTGCCTGTACATCTTCACAGAACTGAATCTCTCTAACATACTGGGGTTTACAGTAGAAAAGTATAAACTTACTAGAGCAAAGGATGGAAAAGATATATAGCAATTTGTAAAATTGAAAGAAAGAAATATCTACAGCATGTGCAAGGGTTGTCAAAACCAGAGATTGTTTGGGAACAAATTGACATAAACTTGGGCTTCTTGTAACAGGGAATGTGTATGTCTGGTTACGGGATAAATGTTTAGCTAGAAAGGGATTAAAGTAGCGAGATATTTTGTTTTCAGCGGGAGTATAAATGAAACGATGCAATATGATGCAGAGGCCGACTCGTAATCAGTGATTTGGTTGTTTTATCGCAAAGTTTTTGGAGGAGAAATGTCACTAACTTTAATAAACAAAATCGTGGAGAATAAATGTGTTAAGCTAAACACCATTATATTCAGTGCATTATCCAGAGTGATTGAGATTTTGAAAGCGAAAAAAGACAGCAAATTTGTCAAACAGATATTTAAAGGAAATGGACTTTGATTCGGACAGAGAAATGACGTAAAAATTGTGTGTGTTTGTCAAAATACAGAGTTGCCAAACCTCAGGGACTTTCATCAATCAAAATTGGATATGAGTATGTGTGTGACAGATAACTGCAACTGAATGTTTAAATATTTGTAATGCTGTGCCATTTTACATTTGATGATATTCAAAATTTGTCAGGGTATTATGAAAATTGCATAGTGCACATTACAAAGATATGCACTTGACCAGTCAAGTTTACTATGGTCTACTTGGCAGAATCATCAAATCATCGCTTTTCTTCGAAAAACAAGCTGCAGTTACGAGTTTTTCGAAGAAAAGCAACGAAATGTTAATCTGATTTGATTAGTTTGAGTGAAATGCAGTGCTAGTGTATGATAGCTATTTATAAATAAACTTGTGCGAATTTCATTTAAGTGCAGATATTACATATTGTTGTTAGCATTGTCATCATGTGTCAAATGGCAAAGCAGTTAGCTAAGTTGATTAGGTCAGAGGATATCAATCCAGATTTTGTTCCATGAGTGTTTAAATTATGACTTGGCCAATATCTTGTTTGACATGTGATGAATTCTATCTGTCTCTCACCAATGGACCAATCGTAATTATAAAAAGTTTTATTTATTAGATGAACAGCATCAATTGGTAGGATGTTGTGTTTGTACTAGTAGTGTGAGAATTGGCATAAATACATGGTTAGGTGTACCAGCCATGATAATTTTACTGAAAGTGCCGTAAATAATATTCAGTCAATTTGTCAACTGCTGTGATTTATTATTGGACTTTTGAATAAATATAAATCAACAAAAAAAAAAATAGCCACCATGGAAGGAGAAGCAACAACAGTGTGTTTTTGAGACAATTTTTAAGGTTTACGAACTGAGAATGAAAACACCACTTTCTAGCCATACAAAATGCATCAAATTACACACACTTGTAAATACACTTCTCATAAGTTGATTCACCATGCCGGATTTCAAGATTATGCTTCAAGAAGAAAATAATTTACAAATATTATTTTACTCTATATTCATATGCAAGGGAGATAATTTTGAACATTTTTGTCAAGTATTTCCATAAGTATGCATTAATTCAAAATTCTAAACCATACAAAATGCTTATGTATGTATTTGAAATGGAAATGTAACACATTTTAGAATTACTGGCACTTTTCAAATTTCGCCTCTGGCTCTGCATTTCATTCTCAGTTAGTAAACCTTAAGCAGGGTATTCATATTTGCAATATTTATGATACTTAAGAGGAGTGGATATTTACTAATAGTTAAAATGTATGTAAATGTGCCTTAAAATGCAGAAATCCAGTGCAACGAGTAAGAGGGTGTGAAAACATTTCATATTTATTAGGCTAGACCCTATATTATGGAATCTCATTTAATCGTCTCAGGACAATTCAAATGAGTTCCTATAAAGATTTGTTAAGCATTGATAAAAAATTCTCTTAAAAGCCAATACTTCCTCTTACTTGTACCTTTGGAAATTTGTTGTGTGCAATCTAGTTAATCCATTCCCAAACAGCAAAATTTCAGACATCACTAATTTAAAAGGAGTTGCATGCAAAATTAATGGAAACTTGCATAGAAAATAGTCATGTTGTAGCTTTGTAAACCTTGAAGAAAAAGGAGAAAATGCTGATTATCAGCATTTTCTCCTTTTCCAGCAAGGTTTTCTAATTCCTTCATTAGGCCCTTGCCATAAGGAGTCGCTGTTTGGGAATTGGATAACTTATTATGTTGTGTGCCTTTGTATGTTAGCTAAACCTGGTGCAAAATGTATTGTTTCTTTGTTGTACAAATTGTATAAGCTTCTTTATTTAACAAGTGCTTTAGAGATAATTTCTGTAAAAAGATATGTAATGGCATTTTGGAATCTTTTTTATGTCCCTGCATAAGATTTTATACGGGACAAACAGTTTTCATGCCGTCTGTCTAGTTGCTTGTCACATTAACCCATTACCAGACAGAAAGATTTTGCAAATCATATGGCTTAGGAGACTGCAATATTTGCATTAATTGTCCAAGGGGTTGATGCAGGCAACCATATGGGAAGGCACCTGGGTTTCTGAGGATGAAGTTAATCTATTTTGAAATGTCATCATTCCCAAGTATGTTGTAACACAATTCAGAAAAAAAGAAGAAAACCATTGCTTTTCAACAAAAATCTCGTAACTGCTGCTTGTTTTAAGCAGAAGTTAATAGGTTTTCGTTGAAAAACAGCGAAATGCTGCTAGGCTTATTAACTTTTATACTTTTACCATTTTGTGATCAAAAGCTGTCTCATATTATTTTCATATTTTACAGCTTTCATAATAATTATATAACAACTCAGCAGGGAATCACATGACACAACAGGAATAATTTCAGAAAATGTTCTACTAAAATAATGAAATATGTGACTGATTTGAATTTGGTTTTAAACAGAGAAGGTTTAAAAAAGGCCTTTGATTTTCTGGAAAATCACTGACCCTTTTTATGCCCCTGTATCGAAAGATTGGGGGCATATTGTTTTACTTGTTCCATCAGTCTGTCCTTCCGTCCCTGTGTCGACGGAGCTAATGCAGTGGTAAGGTGCTGGACTTTAAACACAGGGGTCACTGGTTTGATCCCCCGCCTCTCTAGTCTTTCGGATGAGACTTTAAACCCATGACCCGTCTCCATATAAGCTTAGCTGTTGAGTGGGATGTAAAATTCCATTCAATCCAATTCATCCCTCTGTCTGTCTGTCTGTCTGTCTGTCCGAAAACTTGACATTGGCCTTTTCTCCAAAGGTATACAAAGGATAAACTTGGTATGTAACCTTCTTTCAATGATATCTAACTATTCCATGCATTATGACCTTCCTCAAGGTCATTCATTAACCCTTATCAATCCTAACATGAAAACTTAACATTGCCATTTCGGGGGCATTCATGTTTCACAAACACATCTTGTTTCCTCCTCTGCTTCAAATCTTTTAAAATTGGTGACATACTGTATTAACAGAATTATCTAAAATTACTGAATATGTTGTGTCACTTGATTCTCTGTTGTGATAAATATTATATAACACACGTAATACATTCCTATGTTTAGATGAATCTATTTTAGTTTTTTTGTGTTCTTTGAAAAGTTTTTATTTTGTACAGTCGACACTCGTTGTGTCGAAGTCGGAGGGACCGTCAAAATACCTCGACATATCTGGAGTTCGACTCATCCGATTTTGTTTTGCTTCGAGATATTTGATATTTGACCGTTTTTTAACTTATCAAGTACGAATATTATTGAAATATAGTTGGAAAAGGAAAGAAATTGCTCGTGTCGAGTAATTTCTATCCTTTTCCTACTATATTTCAATGGCTATATTCAGTTCGAAATTATTTTGTTTTGAAAGAAATTATGTCAATAGATGAGGACGGGACCAGATTTGAACTTCGACTTAAGGGAAAATTCAACTTATCCGATGTCGACATAACGAGTGTCGACTGTATATTGTATCTAATACATGTAGATCTGCTAATATAGAATTATGTGCCTTTCATGTGATTTAATCAAAATTTGCTGTTGTTATAATTTATAACATGTAGATAGCTTCACTTCAGTTTCTAAAAAAACTCATAATAGGATTTACCGATTATTTAGAGATTCACATGATGTTGGCGTTTTTAGGGAGAGGTCATCATCATTTGGCATTGTAGTAACTTTTCTGTTTTAACCCTTTCCCAAACAAGAACGGGTTTGACGTCCCTAATAGAAAATGCTTGGGAAAACATTGAAACAAAAGAAGAAACTGCTGATAATCAGCAGTTTCTTCTTTTGTCTCAATATTTTCTGTGTTATTTTGTACACAAATCCAATCTTTGATAACATCCATTTTGTCATTTGTGACAGCTTTTGAAGTGGATTACTCTAAAATTTTGTCATTTGGGAAAGGATTAATCTGATACCGCTGAATGTTTACAACAACACCAGAAAAGTATATATTACAAAAAGACAGTAAAAATTATATATAATTGCTTAAGAGATATTGAAAGAAAGGGAGAAAATGCCAGTCTTTTATCTCCCATGTTTATCAAAGATTGTTAAACCAGAGACATCAAAATTAGACTTTGTTAGAGGAAAAGATAAAACTATAGCAATTTGGTCAATGCTTACAATTCATATATATTTTTGAATTCCATTATATTTATATAACTGTTTAGAATTGGACAATTTTCTGTATGAAATGATGTCAATTGTAGTCACAAAAAAGTATGATCAGGTAAAACCATTGTGATAATAGAAAAGTCACTTGATTCATGCAATTCTAATATGGTGTGTGTGTCAACCCTTTCCCGAACGGCAAAACTCTAGGGTGGTCCAATTCAAAATCTGCTGGAAACAACAAAATGAATGTTGTTAAATATAGGATATGTGTCAAATATGACAAAGAAAATATTGAGACAAAAGGAAACTGCTGGTTTTCATTAGTTTCTTCTTTTGTATCAATGTTTTCCAAAGCCATTTCTACTAGGCACGTCAAAATGTGGTTTTGTTTAGGAAAGGGTTAACATTCATTATATTCTCATATAAATAGTCTTGCATCAATCAAGAGACATTTTTCTGTGATGTAAATGAAATTCCAGATTTTGAAGTGCATAATTAAGTTTTCAACTCAATTGCTTGAAGAATCTCCATTTCACTTCTTTTCAATGAAAACCTCGTGACTGCAGCTTGTTTTAAGCTGCAGTTACTAAATTTTCATTGAAAAGCGACAATTTCCTCCTGGGAGCATTACAAATTTGTCTTAGACAGATCATATATTTCATCGATGGGAGGTCAAAACCATGTAACTCCGGCTTTTTCAAGCTGTAGTTACAAGGTTTTGACGCCCCACATACAATTTATTGAAGCATTGCAAACTTGTCTATTATTTTCCTATAATATTTAAAGTGTGTTCATTAAGTTATCGTGTGTTCATAATATTGCAATAAATTATTTAATAAATATGTGCCTTGTTATGACTGGGAATGTATCCTATGGAAAGGACAGGAACGCTTGGTTTATTTTACTAGCTGCTACAAATTAGTTTAATACGGCAAAATGTCTTGTTACATGAAAAAAACAAAATAGTGGGAGAAAAGCTTGTTTGTTCCATTATTTTCTCAAGCCGTTTCTTTTACTTATGTCAAAACGAGGTCTTGTTTGTGAAAGGGTTGAAGGGTAATGACCACTGGAAAAGGCGGAGCTTAATATTTTCTATTTTAATGTTGTCACAGATTTCATTTCCGATAGTTGAAACACTTGATATGTCTATAGCTAAAGGTATTAAAAAAATTGAGTCGTCTACATTCAATGACAATTTTTAGCTCGACTTTTCGAAGAAAATGAGAGCTTATACTGTCACCCGGGCGTCGATGTTGGTGTTGGCGTCGGCGTCGGCGTTGCAACAAAAGTTAAAGTTTTTTCAAACATCAATAACTTCCATACTTTCAAAGGGATTCAACCCAAACTTGGAATACTTATTCACCATCACACCCTCTACCTTACTTCCAGGGCCCATGACCCTGGTTCCTTTATATTTGGAGTTATGCCCCCTTTATACTAAGCAACTTAGAAAGTCGAGCGCGCTGTCTTCGGACAGCTCTTGTTTATTGTTTGTGAATTGGTTTACTTAGGTAAGGTGCACCATCTGTTACAACATAAACGAAAAAATGTTAAACATGCCATTTCAGGCAATCAATTATCTTGCTGATCAACAAGAGTTTTCAAGATCCTCAGAGACAGCTCGAACATATTTTTAATGCCTTTTATCAAAAGATAGGGGGCTTGTTTTATTGTTGTCTGCCCGTCTGTCTGTCAGTTCAACACTTAACATGAAAATTTAACATTGATCTTTTCGCGGGCATTTGTGTTTCACATCTTGTTTCTTTGCTATGTCAAAGAAATTTTGTGGTCTTTATTACATTGAATTAGTTGGTTTTCAAGACTTTTTAATTTGGACCAGTCCAAAATATTGTCACAGGGGAACGGTAAAGTTACTTCTCAAAGGATTATAGAGAAGAGGAAGTCACATTCCATTTTAAATTGTTTATTTCAGATCGAAATTTAGTCTCAATCATATAAATATTAATCTCTCTAGAGCTCTAATCATAATCACTTTAGGAAATCATATGACACAAAAACAACATTTTTTTTGCAGATAATATTCAAGAATTTTTTTAATATGAGACAGATTTGAAAAAGGTTTGAACAAGAAAAGGGAATAGATGCAGGGATTGTCTGGATGTGGCAGATCTTTAAGAAATCACCTGTTGAAAAAGTTATTGATGACCAAACAAAATTTTGTTTGGTCATCAATAACTTTTTCTATCAGTTGCTGATTACAAGATCCTTTGCATTAGTAAATCCTAATGTTTTCCCAACCGTGCTTCAGACTTATTAAAAATCGGTCATATATTAGAAGTATTATTGAAATTTATTGAATTTATGTTTTGTCACATGATTTGTCGCGATATTGTCTGTCTATATTAACCTGTAGAATCTAATACACACCCTCAATAATACCCTTGTATCCTTCTCTCTGCTAGAAATCCATTAGTTCTAGATTCTCTTTGGTGAAATATGAAATAGATATTTTTGTCCTTTTTGCTTTCATCCAAGGACAGAAAAGTGTCAAGCCCTTTCCAATACAACCCCTTGAGACTCATTAAGCTTTAGAAAACCCAAAGAAAAAATGAGTAAAAGCTGGTATCCACCTTTTTCACTCAACATTTTCTACCCAGCCTAACAGATATTTATGTTTTGGACATTCATTTGTTATCTGCAGCTCTTTTCAATTAAGTCTAGTGTAAAATGTTTGTCATCTGTGAATGAGTAAGATGTAAGCTTTTCTGTTATGAAAAAAAAAAGCGACTGTTTTATCTATGTCTACTATGTTTCAAGATAGGGAACTTTGACCAGTCTAAATTTTAGTAGCAGCACAAATGAATCGGCTGACATTTTGGTTAGTCATCAATACTATAGCATTTTGGTAGGTATCATGTACTGTATTGTATGCATGTTGGAACAGTGTTTGTGTGGAACAGAGCTTTAACTCTTCTCCTGCTGGCTTTAGAATTTGTTTCTGGCAAATTTTCAATTTAAGAGACATTCCAATGAATTTATCTCAACTTTTGCTACAATAATTGAGTAGAAAGCAGGCAGTGTAGACTAAGATCAGACTGCACGTCTGTGCAGGCTGATCTTGGTCTACACTGTCTGCCAATGTTATCGTCACAACAGTAAATTGATGTGAACAGCATGAGAATGGTTAAGACTGCAAGCAGTCACATGCAAAATACACAGAATAAGAAATGAATTGACAATGAAGTGCTTATCCATCACAATTCTTTATTAATTTTGAATTAAGGTAGTCTATCCCTAATAAGACGTCGGAATTATTCTGGCGAAGTCGAAAACTTTCCACCGCTGAATTTTTACGACTACGTCCGAATAGGCTCGGATACGTAACAAAGCCTCGCGTAAAAAGCCAATGTTTTATGAATCTCAAAATGGTCACATTACAGTTATTCTACCTTAATCAGATTGATAAGTGACGATAAACTTTGAAATTGTTTCAAATTGAATGTATAACATTAATTTTGTTTAATGTGGAGACTTTTGATAAAAGCTTCTATTAAAAGGAAATATATTGTATCAGAGAAATTAATTCAACTTAAGTGGAATATTATTCCGCATTATGGAGAAAACATAATTGTAAATACAGCAGTTTCACTAATCATATTCTTTTCAAAACAAGAATTTTAGCGCTATGAGTTTCCTACTTAAGTAACTAAACTGGAATTCGATGGTCTTACATGTGACCGTTTTTGGTCACTCTAGCTTAAATAAAGCTGAATAATAAATATTTTCTCATTAAGCTTAGTAAAAGAACTCGGTAAAAAAATCTTTAAGTGCTTATCTTGTTGCACTTGTATTATTCTTGAAAGGTGTTGCAGACGACAATTTCAAGTTGGTAAAATTTAAAAAATTGTTGAATATTAGGTTAGAAAACAGTGTGGAAATTGTTTGTGACAAGCAATTTCTTCATTTTCCACAATATTATCCGGAGCCCTTTCCTTGAGGCGCGTCAAAAAGCACCACTTTGTGGGAGTGGGTTAAACTCAATTCAGCCTTTTTGGTAGATAAAAATCGTCATGTAAACATTTAAATGATACATCGCACATTCACTCACGATTTGTATGGAAGATTTCAGACTTTCTACTTACAGTGGCGACGATGATTATGACGACAAACCGGAGATGGAAAAGATCTCGTTAACGGAAAGCGTCAACCAATATGAGTCGGACGACGACATCACAGAAGAATATGGAGGTGATTTTGACATGAGCAGCAAATTTAACGAGGACGGTTCATTTATCGGTGTTTATACGGACAAGAAAAACAAGTCGCGGGGAACAAAAGAGGCGACAGTGTAGTCTAGATAGTTCATGGTTTTAACGTTACAGAATTTTTAGGTTCATTTAAAATTTACGTCCATTCGTACAGAGGATACTGATGAAAAGTGTTCAATCTCATTAAAAATCAGATCCATGGGATTGATTTGATTGGATCAACCCATTACCATGTATTGATGCTTTTTCAGGCTCAACAACATAATGGCTTAGGAAAACATGGTGGAAAATGAAGAAATTGCTTGTCACAAGCAATTTCTTCATTTCCCACAATGTTTACTACGCATATTGACCAAAACATGTAAAATATCATTCACATGAAATTTGTCATCTGCAACATCATTAAATTTGGACCTGAGGCTGTCCAAACTTTTACCGTCTGGAAATGGGTTAACCATTTCCCAAACGGCAAAATTTTAGGATGATCAACTTCAAAAGCTGCTGAAGACAACAAAATGGATCTAGATAATGATTCAATTTGTGTTAAAAAAGCAGAGAAAATATTGAGGTAAAAGGAGAAAATGCTGATTATCAGCATTTTCTTCTTTTGTCTCAATGTTTTCCCAAACCATATCTATTAGGGATGTCAAAACCAGGTCTTGTTTGGGAAAGGGTTAAGACAGCCAACATGGATGTGGTTTTAATGGGATTGTCGAAGTGTTGTGACGTCTTGTGTTAACAAAGTGAAAGACTTTTGAAAAGCTTTTAAAAAGTGTGTAAAACTTTGTAAAATAATAACTGTGTAATATATAATCATGTACAGCAGCAAAAACAAACAGTTTACATTGAATGAAAAGGAGAGATGAAGGTATCATGAAGTTATCATAATTCATAATATCTGAAACAAAAAATTCGAGCAAGAATTGGGATAGCTGTCATCTTTCCATCTTGAATAGAGCTCTTGAGGACCATAATGTGCTTTATATATATAGTTCACACATTTCTGATTCCATAATTAGATTAATAAACAAGTGATGTCCTTTGATGAGAAATAGAAGAGCGGCCTTACGACCAAGAGGTTCCATGTTGGATCTCAATGTAGTGGAGGTTGTTTTTGAAATTTTCATTGACCCACACATAAGGAGCAAATACTTTTGCTGATGTTCAAACTAAAGCAATAACTTATAAATATGGTAAATTGAAATCTTTCATGGATTGTCAAGGTTTTCTACCCTATGGTATAGAATTTCAAATACATGTATTTACTCGCATTCAAATTTGATTTGCACTTGCCTTTGATTTTGGACCAGTTTGAAATATTGTTGTTTCAAAATGAGTTGAGTTTCTATGCATCGTAAATGGGGCCTCATACTCTAGTTATGCATTAAAGAGTCATTTTGAATTGTTACAAGGTACCATACATCTTCCCATTATTTACCCATTCCCAACTGTCAACAATTCAGACTTGCAATTTAAAAGCTGCAGCAGTCAAGAAAATTGATATTGATAAATATAGGATTTGAAGGAAAATATTGAGTCAAAAGAAGAAAATGCTAATTATAGGCTTGCTCATCTATTGCCTCAATGTTTTCCCTAGATTTGCTAATGACCTCAAAATCAGGTATTGTTTGGGAAGAAGTTAAATTGTTCATATGTCATTAAAGAATATTTCATGTCAATCATTATGTAATAAATACATTCAAGCAACCAAGTGCAATTCGTATCACAATAAGTGTGTCATTGTCAAAGAATGAAAGTGTAGTATAGCTCACGATAATTGACATGGCAGAGCATCTCTAGTTAATCGATAGGGATGCTCTGCCAGGTCATTTATCGTGAGGTATATTTGACATCAAATTAGTTTGAATCTTAATCCATTACCAGACATAAAAATTTTGACTGGCGAAAATTAAGAAGTAGTTCATGTGAATTCATGTAGAAATTTTTACAGGTTTAGTCATTCTGTGTATAAAAACATTGTTTGAAAAGAGGAAATTGCTTGTCACAAGCAAGTTCTTTATTTTCAACAATGTTTTCCAAAGTCTTTATCTTATGGGGCGTCAAAAATCCTCATTATATGGTAATGGGTGAATAAATAGTTGTTAACATTTATTGTTTATTCAGTACAAATAGTTGTTTCAGCATAGATGTTCAAAAGTTTTGGTCCAGTTTTACTAACGAGCATTTTTTGCATAGATTAAAATTATAATACAGCATCTTATTGAACGAGATATAATTATGTCTGGTGTCAATCAGATTGGTTGAAATTATGTTCCAATTTGTGCAAAAAATGTGCAAAATAGCCTTCAGTAAAACAAATCCTTTGTGAATAAATTACCTATGATCTGAAAAATGGGCCTTAAGGTTTACGAACTGAGAATGAAATGCAGAGCCAGAGGGGAAATTTGAAAAGTGCCTGTATTTCCTAAATTGTGTTACATTTTCATTCCAAATACAAACATAAGCATTTTGTATGGTTTAGAATTTTGAATTAATGTATACTTATGGAAATATTTGACAAAAATGTTTAAAATTACCTCCCTTGCATATGAATATAGAGTAAAATAATATTTGTAAATTATTTTCTTCTTGAAGCATAATCTTGAAATCTGGCACGGTGAATCAACTTATGTGAAGAATTTACAAGTGTGTGTAATTTGATGCATTTCGTATGGCTAGAAATTGGTGTTTTCATTCTCAGTTCGTAAACCTTAACAACATTTGAGACCAACATGGATCCTGATCAGACTGCTTTTAGGAACAGACTGATATAGAAACATGTAGGTCTTGTATACCGTAAGAACCCCTTTATCTTTCTGTGTAGAAAACATTGTGGGAAATGAAGAAATTGCTTGTCACAAGCAATATCTGCATTTTCCACAATGTTTTTCTGCATTTTCCACAATGTTTTCCTAAGCTTTTATCTTGTAGTGCGGAAAAAAAGTGTCACTATGTGGAAAGGGGCTAAACATTGTATCAAGTTCATAAATATTGTAAGAAAACAAATGTGTATACATTCAAAGCATAGTTAGATTTATACTTCAGTCACAATATTGTGGGACATCTTTACAGATTTTATTTACGTAAGCAATGGAAAAGCATTCTTATTTCTAAATGCAATTTTGTATGTGTAGGTTTCGAATCTTGTAGGTGTGGGACACCTGCAATATTCTCAAACCATCACATGCAAAATTATAGTAGTTTAGAGTTGGACATTTCGTTGTTTACATAGGTTAATTTTGTAACCATTTGCCAAAATATTGTGATCGGACTATAGCTTTTATGTCAAGAAGAAGAAAAGCTTGGCATCCTTTCATCTCGACTTGCACAACAAACTTCTCAGGTATGATTATTCCATATTAACCCATTCCCAAATGATATGACTTTATCCTATCCCTATTGAATGTATTTGGAGATGACAAAAAATGTTCTCAATAGTTGAAATTTGATATGGGATTGAGTACGAAATAGTTAGGAAAACGGAGATGTCAATAGTTGAATTTTTGTATGGGAAGGTATAGAAAATCTTGAGGAAAAATGAGAAATAAATAATTGTAATGCACTGACAACTGTTTTTCATCAACATCTCAATTTATTCACATTGAGAAACAAAGTCTAATGATGCCAATAATTGAAATAATAATTATGTTACATTTACATCATATTTAGTTTTGTAATAAAAAAATTCATAAATCATATAACAGAAAAAATGTTTTTATATGTTTTTATTTTTCATTTTTGTTTAATAATTGTGTTGTAAGTAGAAATGTAGAAAGCTTAAAAGTAGACATTATTATTATTTCGCATTGTAAATATCATCTCAAAAGTTGCATAATTGCAATGTGTTAAAAATGTATTTTCTAATAATTGTCAAATCGTATATCTGATAAATTTGTCTTTTAGTGTTTATTTTTTGTTTTACACGAGCTAAGAATGAATGCTTCTATTAGTATGAAAGCATTTGTTCATAGATAGGCTTACTCTTATTAAATACTGTAACTTATTATGCAGGTATATGAACTAATACATGTATTCTAAGGGCTAAATATGTCTGACTAGGTCGATCTTCTCTTGCATTGGAGAGACTTTTAACTGTAAAATAAAGGGAAAGAAGGAAAAAAAACCAAAAAACATTCCAAGCTTCCATTCAATTAATAGTATTGCTTTTTTTATGCCCCCATATCGAGAGATCATGGCATATTGTTTTACTCGTGTCTGTCTGTCCGTCCGTCTGTCTGTCCGAAAACTTAACATTGGCCTTTTCTCCAAAAGTATTAGACATACAAAGCTCAAATTTGGTATGCAACTTCCTTTCAATGATATCTATCTGTTCCATGCAATTTGACCTTGCTCAAGGTCATCAGTTAACCCTTATCAACCCTTTACCCTTTACAAAAACCTAACATTTTACAAAAATGGCCATTTGGGGGGCATTGGTATTTCACAAACACATCTTGTTTCAATTCGCACATTTAATTTTGCCTTTTGCTTGATAGTAAATTGCCATCTATTAGGGTACCAATGGTATAGTAGATACAGCTTTAATAATGCTGAGGCCACAAGGTTTGAAATCTCTTTAACCCTTTCCCAAACAGCAAAATTTTAGGGTTATTCACTTCAAAAACTGCCACAAATGAAAAAATAGAAGTTATTAAAGATATGATTTGTGTAAAATATGGCACAGAAAATATTGAAACAAAAGAAGAAACTGCTGATAACCAGCAGTTTCTCCTTTTGTCTCAATATTTTCTCTGCTACATTGTACACAAATCATGTCTTTTTTCACATATGATTTGTCCACTGCAACTCCTTTCAAATTGGACCACCCTAAAATGTTGTCGTTTGGGAAAGGGTTAAATAAATCTGAATAAAGGTACTGAAACAGATGTTGACATGCAAGAACCAGGTTGTGGCAGATTTTAACCCATATAATACACGATGGTTAATCATGTGACTCAGAATATCAGAAAATCGTCAATATTATTGTTAATACTTGACCAATTTGAATTCGGTTTGAAGCAGAGAAGTTGGAAAGATGTCAGGAATAAGCTGTGCGTGGTGGGTTTTTGAAAAATCAACTGATGAAAAAGTTATTGAAAATAAACCAAAATAACTTATTTACCAGTTGATTTTTCAAAAAATTAACACCTTCATCTAATACATGACGTCTGTACACTTTCTCTGCTTCAAACTGAATTCAAATCGGTCCTGTATTAACAAAATTATTGAAGATTTTCTTAACTTGTTGCATCACATGATTATCCATGGTGTATTAACAACTTAGAAACCAACCCAAATGAAAAACTTATAAAAAGCTGCAAACTTGTTTGAAAGTTGACATGAAATGTATCGAGAGAAAAGGATTAAATGTAGGACATCACCATTTCCCTCTTTTTCTCTCAATGCTTGTCAATGTTTTCTTGATTAGAAGCATCAAAACCAGGTCTTGTTTTGGAAAGGGTTAAGAGGATGGAAATGCAAAACTATTGTAAGATACAAACATTTTAGTGCATTTACTATGGTTTTGTATGTCTTTACTCATAATTGCGCCAATAGCCTATCGATTCTGCTTGGAAGTTATGATAGAATAATTATGATATAAAGCTTTAAATAAAGCAAAGTAAATTCAGTAATTCTTTGTTATTCCTTGAATACCTTTTTGCTGTCTGCGAAGCAACTTTAAGGTTTCTTCAAAATTATGAACTTTGGCCGTTTAATACTAAAAAATGACCCTTTGCACATAAAAAGTGCGAAGCAACTTTTAAGTTTTCTTCATAATCATAAACTTGGGCCGTATAACACCAAAAAATGACCCCTTGCACATGAAAAGTCGAAATGTATCATGATCTGCAGCTTAACCCTTTCCCAAACAAGACCTGGTTTTGACATCCCAGGGAGAAATGGTTTGGGGAAAAAAAACATTGAGACAAAAGAAGAAACTGCTGATAACCAGCAGTTTCTCCTTTTGCCTCAATATTTTCTTAGCTATATTGTAAGCAAATCCAATGTTGATTAGCATTTATTTTGTTGTCTGCAGAAACTTTTGATTTGGAGCACCCTCAAATTTTGCCGTTTGGGAAAGGGTTAAAGAGAGGGTGAATAATGAAATGGAATCATATTCGTCTATAGTTATCCCATTACCACACATTAATGACTCTGACTTCCCAAGATGATTGTTTTGGAAAACATTGTGGAAAATGCAGAAATTGCTTGTGACAAGCAATTTCTCCATTTCCCACAATGTTTTCTACCATCCTAGAAAGACAAATAAAAATTAATGTAAAATTTCATTCATTTGGTATTGTCATCTGCATTATCTTTGAATTTGGATCAGTCTAAATGTCTGCCGTTCGGTAATGGGTTAACCACAATATATTTGTATATTTTATCTGCATTTTATATCTACATTTTAGCTCAAAAGCCATAAAGATTATAGCTAGTCATGAGTTTGCCTAAATGAAATGAGGAGTTGACCAATGTCATTGTTTGGCACCTTCACAATTTCAACGCTCAATATCTTTGATGTATGTGACCTGTCACGCTAAAAGGGACCTTATCCGAACTCCAAAAATCCAAACTGTAACAAACTTGTCAGACCCAGCACAGGTCAACCAGATCCCGTATGTGAAAAATGAAGATATATAGTAAGATAGGGAAATTATTCTGGATTTAGAAAATTACATAAAAGTGAAAAGTGTCGGCCCTAGTCTGGCTGCGCGGACCGCGCAGACTGACTAGGGTTGATATTTTTCACACTTCCTATAAGGTCCCTTTTAGCGTGACGGGTCACATATTTGAAAATGTCATAAATGCAGCTTGAATAAGTTGTAGTTACAGCGTTTTCAAAAGTAACCATGATTTTGTCTACCTGTAATTTGTGCAGAAAATAAATGGTTACATAATTTGACCTTGACCTTATTGGTCAAAACTAGGCCTTGTCCTGGAAAGCACTTGTCAGAGATTTTGAAGTCTAAAATTTGGTTTTCTGGTAAAGCAATAAAATGAAGTTGTCTCTTTTCTTCAAGAACCTAATAATTGCAGCTTGCAAGTAATTGCAGTTACAAGAATTTTGAAGAAAATCGACGGAATACTTATACATGTATATGTTTGAATAACTATTTATGTATACATTATAAACTTGTATATACTTCATGTTTCATTCGACAGTTTGTTATTAATGGTACATGAATATTTTAGTACTGAACAATTAAACATGCTTCTTAGAGTCTAAATATGTTTTGCTCCATTATTATACCCCCACAAAACAAATGTTTTATTATATCCCGCAAAAGAAATGCTTTGGGGGGTAAACTGAAATCAGCCTGTCTAAAATCAATCCTCACTAATTTAAAACCACTTTTGAAGTCTGCAACACCTTTCAAAGTGGACTACTTGATGTTTGGAAAAAAGGTATTCCATCCATCATTAACCCTTTTCCGAACAACAAAATTTTAGGGTGGTCCAATTCAAAAGCTGCGCTGCAGATGACAAAATGTATATTAATTAAGACTGGAATTGTGTTTGATAAAGTCAAGACAAGAGGACCATGATGGTCCTTAATCGCTCACCTGAACTGAGATTCACAAGGTGATAAAATGATAGCATCCTGTCCCATGATATCCAAAAGAGCATTATATTTTTCAATAGTCTTCATCCTTGTGACTAGACAAACATTCTGAACATGTTTCATGAAGATAGGACAAAAATGGTAGCATCTACATTACCAACAAGGATTTTGTCTTTAAGGCCCCTTTTCCATGACATCCAACAGAACATTCCCACTGTCAATAGGCTTAATCCTTGTGACTAGAGAAATAATCTGACTAAATTTCATGAATATTGAGCGAATATTGAGCAAAAATTATTGTCTCTATAGTGCTAACAAGGATTTTGTCATTAAGGCCCCTTTTCCCATGCTATCCCATAGAACATTCCTATTTTCTTCAGAGTTCATCGGTGTGACTAGACAAACACAAGTTTCATGAAGATTGGACCAAAATTTTTGCCTCTAGAGTGCTAACAAGGATTTTGTCATTAAGGCCCCTTTTCCCATGATATCGACTGGAATATTCCAATTTCTTATAGGGTTTATCCTTGTGACTAAAACAAACATTCTTTAAGTTTCATGAAGACTAGGCCAAAACTGTTACTTCTAGAGTATAAATAAGATTTTGTCATAAAGGCCCCTTTTCCCATGATATCAAAATGGAACATTCAGATTGTTGATAAGCTTTATTCTTGTGATTAGACAAATATTCTGATCAATTTTAACAAAGATTAGGCCAAAATTATGGCCTCTATAGTGCCAACACGGATTTTGTCATTATGGCCCCTTTTCCCGTGGTATCCAAAGGAATATTCAATATTCCAATTCTCTGTGACTACACAAACACTCTGACCAATTTTTATGAACATTGGGCCAAAATTGTAGCCTGTACAATGCTAACAAGAATTTTGTCTTTCAGGCCCCTTTTCCCATGATATCAATGAGAAGGTTCCAATTATCAACAGAGTTCACCCCATATAAACCCCAAGAATCAACAACATAGGGCCCTGTGAAAAATTACTGTTTTGAGATGAAAAGGTTTTCCAAAATGTTAGAGATCTAACTCTTAACCCCTATATAAACCCCAAGAATCAACAATACAGGGCCCTTTTTTCATTGCAAAATAATTCATTTTATAATGATTTGGTAAAGAGTTAAAGAGAATAAATTAGTTGCAAAATAGAAGCAAGTCTGATTATAAATCCAAAGACTAGAGATTCAAATAGGAGAGGTTAAGGGATTTCTAAATTGCAAAATATCTTTCAATGTTTATCAAACCCTGTGATGTGGGTATTCATTTGAATGATCTAATCAAAACTATTTAAATGAGTACCAACAACAAAGGATAGCTTAAATAACAAATAGAATGTATTTACCCCCTTTTACATGCAGCTCCCCATTCTGGCAGTTTGTGTAAACAATTCCGGTCTTTTGTTAGCTCACCTGAGCACGAAGTGCTCAAGGTGAGCTATTGTGGTCGCTTTTTGTCCGTCGTCCGTCCGTCTGTCCGTCCGTCCGTCCACAATTTCTTTAAACATCTTCTCCTCCTATACCATTGGGCCAATTTTTACCAAACTTGGCAGGAATGTTCCTTGGGTGACCCTTCTCAAAACTTGTTCGCGGATTTTTGATTCGTTTAAAAATGTGGGCGTGGCAGGGCGGGGCTTATCAGACTTAGAGAAATCATAAGAAAATTCTTTAAAAATCAACCATTGGGCCAATTTGAACCAAACTTGGCAGGAATGTGCCTTGAGTCACCCTTCTCAAAATCTATCCACAAATTATTACATTTGTCAAAAAATGTGGCCGTGGCAGGGAGGAATGGGCTTATCGATTTAGAGAAATCATAAGAAAATTCTTTAAAAATCAACCATAGGGCCCATTGGAACCAGACTTTGCAGGAATGTTCCTTGAGTCACTCTTTTCAAAATTTGTTCACAATTTTTTACATTTGTCAAAAAATGTGGCAGTGGCAGGGAGAAAGGGGATTATTGGACTTAGAGAAATCAGAAGAAAATTCTTTAAAAATCAACCATTGGGCCCAGTTGAACCAGACTTGGTAGGTATGTGCCTTGAGTCACTCTTCTCAAAATTTATTCACAAATTTTTACATTTGTCAAAAAATGTGGCCTTGGCAGGGAGGAAGGGGCTTATTGATTTAGAGAAATCATAAGAAAATTCTTTAATAATCAACCATAGCGCCCATTTGAACCAGACTTTGCAGGAATGTTCCTTGAGTAACTCTTTTCATAATTTGTTCACAATTTTTTACATTTGTCAAAAAATATGGCTGTGGCAGGGAGAAAGGGGCTTTTCAGACTTAGAGAATTCATAAGAAAATTCTTTAAAAATCAACAATTGGGCCAAATTGAACCAGACTTTGCAGGAATGTTCCTTAAGCCACTCTTTTCAAAATTTGTTCACAAATTTTTACCTGTCAAAAAATGTGGCCGTGGCAGGGAGGAAGGGGCTTATCGGACTTGGAGAAATCATAAGAAAATTCTTTAAAAATCAACCATTTGGCCAATTTTAATCAAACTTGGCAGGAATGTTCCTTGAGTAACTCTTCTCAAAATTTGTTCACAAATTTTTACATTTGTCAAAAAATGTGGGCGTGTCAGGGAGGAAGAGGCTTATCGGAATAGAGAAATCATAAGAAAATTCTTTAAAAATCAACTATTGGGCCAATTTGAACAAAACCTGGCTGGAAAGTTCCTTGAGTGACTCATTTCAAAATTGTATCTTGAATTTTTTATTTCCTTAAAAATTATTTTGGTATGGCAGGGTTAGGGAAATTCTGTGCATTGAAAATTATACTGTACTGTGATACTTAGTTTTCTTCTAAACTGTTTGGCCTAGAACCTTGAAATTTTGTGTAAGACCTAATTTCATGAATGGCTTCCAGAATGTAAGAAGCTGAAGAGGAGATAATAAATTGCTTTTCAAAAATCAACATTTTGTTTCAATATTCATGAAACCCGATGTTGTTGGTGATCATTTCAATCATCTGCTTGAAAAAAAAATTATACATTATACATTGGGTTTTGATATAAGTAATTAATGTGGAAAGCTTTTCCTATTTCTCTTATCTATTTCTGTTATCTGTTGCTCTTGCTGGCCCCATGTTTATCTTATGTAAACAAATAAGAAGGGATTAGCCCAGCTTATCAGATGGTTTGTCCTCATTTACTATATTCTTTCAAATCGCATACCAAATCTTGCTTATAATATCATAAATGATCAATTTTAACAGATCAGTATGCTTTGAAAATTAGCCCTATGTTGTATATTGCGAAATCATGAAATAATTATTGAAAAAACTCAACCATTATGCTAATTCATACCCAACTTTACAGGATCGATTTGAACAAAATTAATACTTAATTGTTTCCAAACAGAAAGTCCTTATAAGCTTCATGCCTTTAAATTTGACAAAATTGCCACTATCTCTCTTGTCATCTTGATTCAGGTGAGCGATTTAGGACCATCATGGTCCTCTTGTTTATTTAATAGGATTAGACATTTCCCCAGTGGGGGATCAAAACCTCATAACTCCAGCTTTGTCAAGCTGTAGTTACGAGGTTTTGACTCCCACTAACCACATGTTACCTGTTTGATTTTTAAAGAATTTTCTTAGGATTTCTAAAGTCTGACACTGCCACACCCACATTTTTTGACAAATCTTAAAATTTGTGGACAAATTACCAAAAGAGTCACTAAACGAACATTCCTGCCAAGTTTGGTTCAAATTGGCCCAATGTTTGATTTTTAAAGAATTTTCTTACGATTTATAAGCCCCTCCCTGCCACGCCCACATTCTTTGACGAATCAAAAATTTGTGAACAAGTTTTGAAGAGGGTCACCTCAGGAACATTCCTGCCAAGTTTGGTCACAATTGGCCAAATGGTTCTGGAGGAGAAGATGTTAAAAGAAATTGTGGACGGACAGACGGACGACGGACGGTGAGCGACCACTATAGCTCACCTTGAGCACTTTGTGCTCAGGTGAGCTAAAAATATTGAGGCAAAAGGAGAAACTGCTGTTTTTCAGCAGTTTCTTCTTTTGTCTCAATTTAGCGCAGTTGGTAGCGCATCTGACCCTCATTCCAGAGGTCCCGGGTTCGATACCCGGCCGCAGCTAACACCCTTTCTGACAAAATTGTCACCCACCAATGGGTTTAAAATCGTTAACCTAAGTGGGTGAGCAGCTGTAGGCTCGGTCAGGGTGTTGTGGTAGTACTGGTTTGAGAAACAACAGGAATCCATGGATAGGTGCTCCAGCCGCCGCGATATGACCCTGGTAGTTGAAAACGGCGTAAAACCCCAATAAACTCAAACTCTTTTGTCTCGATGTTTTCCAAAGCTTGATTTCAATCAGGGACATCAAACCCAGGTCTTTTGGGAAAGGGTTAAATACCATGCACTTTGTGCAACTTAGGGCTTCATCCTTGGCCATGGAAATTGACAAGGGATACAGATACTCCATTTCCGCTGCCACAGATGACCCCAAAGTTGCACAAAGTGCTTGGTATTTAATGATGGATGGAATACCTTAGCAACCTTCAAATTGGTACAGTCTAAAATTTTGTCAATGGTTAGATCTATTACTTGCGATACTGAGGTATGTCGCAAATAAAGGAACTACTAAGTCTGCATTTTACCCACTGAACATGTCCTGCATCCTATCAGGATTGGGTTGAAAGGACTTGATTCAAGCCGTAGTTATGATATTTTATAACAATACTAGCCCTAAACTAATGCTATTTTTAGCTCAAAATTCATTGCCATAGAAAGCCGATGGCAATGGACCAAGCTTGTGACTCTGATGTTTCAAGTCCAGCATGTTACCACTGTACTGACTCTCCCCTATTGTATCAGGCGACATAGAGGCCTATGTAAAGCTCATTATAAGATGGCAAAGTCGGCAGGCCTAGATTCAAAGGTCTTGGAGAATGGAATTTCCCATTTCTTTGTCTTGGGATTGAAAACATTGTGGGCAATGAAGAAATTGCATGTCGCAAGTTTTTTTTTCATTTTCTACAATTTTTTCCAAAAAATCTTTATTATGGGGTATCAATGACTGCCACTTTGCAGGAATGGGATAGGTCATGTCCTATTCATCACTCGATTTATTGCCACACCACTCCAATCTTTCTCCCGACAAGTTGACCCTCTCTCAAAAGCAATGAATTTTGTGCTAAAAATAGACCCAGTTTACGTATATGTTTTGATAAACTGTCGTTGTTGTTCTAAAATCTCGTAACTAGGGAATTGAATCAAGCCATACTTTCGAGATTTTGTAACAACACCTACAAGAAACTATTGTTTGTCCGAAATTATGTCACGATTAACTGAATAAAATCGTTTCCTATTAGCAAAATTGCAGACCAGCCTCAGGAAAGCAGTTCCAGCAACTTATTATAAATTGTGAACTGAAAAACTTTATGTTGCCATTTACACTGGTGGTGAACTCGGCCAAAGCAAGGGATGTTTTTTCGCGATCAATGTATTCCGTCGGTGTTGTTATAAAATATCGTAACAACGGCTTTATCGAAGCCGTAGTTACGAGATTTTATAACAACACCGACAGTTTTGTCAATAAAAAAACGGTAAACCCGGTCTGTTTTTAGAACAAGTTCATAGTCATTAGATAAAAAATCTATAAACTCACATTTAAACGTAAAATATCTATACCTTGTTGTAGCGAAAATTGTTTTAGTTAACCACCAGTGATTTAACCCATTCCCAAACAATGGAGCCTTTTGATGACCTATATGATAAAAGCTTTGGAAAACATTGTGGAAAATAAAGAAATTGCTTGTGACAAGAAATATCTTCATTTCCTACTCTGTCTTCTACCCATTAACACAAAAAGTTGTATGAATTCATTCACTTTCAACATCTTTTAATTTGGACCAGTCTTAAAGCTTGCTGTCGGGGTTAAAAGGGATGAACATGAAAGAAAAGATTTGGTTTTATTGGGTTTTTTGCCGTTTCCAACTGCTATGGCCATATCACGGCGGCTGGAGCACCTAACCTTGGATTCCTGTTGTTTCTAATACCAGTACTATGTACTACCACAACACCCTTACGTTCACGATATCAAACCATTGATGGGTGACATTTTTGTCAGAAAAGGTACACTTAACAAAACTTATAAGTACTCCGTTTTCTGTCATGCGCAAAAGTTTTCCCCGTAAAGGAATATCAAAAGTCACTATAGTTTATTATTCCCTAACTTAATTACTTGACCGATATCATTTTCATTTTTGCAAAATTATTGTGCAAAATGGTAACTTCCGGCCAACTAAAGAAAATTGAAATATGCCTCCTGCGTTTCCTACACGAATCCCACGTGTTTAATTTACAACTTATTTTTTTATGAATTGACGTGCCAAAAATAAAAACATAAAATTTGTCGGAAATCTCTACAACAACAACCCATAACAGTTGGTGTTTTACAAGGTGGCGCAATTCAAGCGTACGTAATATTCTTATATCCACATTTCCAGCCGTTCTATACAAATTTTATACAAAATATCGTTCATTACTGTCAAACATCAACATTTTGTTACATTTGTGCAATTTTTCAAAAGAAAAGCAACCCGTTTAATGAATGCACATGCAACTGCTATCACCCAACTTGTGGCCGAGTACAGACAAACCGGAAGTGCTGCCAACCTACCAAGACAACCAAGTGATAGGAAATCAAACCGGAATTATGACCGTAACATTGTTTCGTCTGGCCTATGAGAGTTGAAGCGTCCAGAAGCTGTCATAGAAAGGGATACATTATGCCTTCAAGGGAGACCATTCAGTGTCCAAACTATCCGATAATGGCTAAATTCATCATGCCTATGAACAAGTCGCATCAACAATGACCTCACAATTAACATGTTCATGTTAAGTTGCCAGTGATGCATTAAATTTACTGCTTTTGAAAAAGTGCTTTACAGACTAACGATTTACTGTCCAGTATGTCGATGATCTGGCACATGTTTAGCGAGAGTAAAGAACCTTGCATAGACTTCTAGAATATTAAGAAGATATCCTTACAGTATATTTCAGGAATTACAAACTGTTAATGCGTTCCTGATACCATGCTATCATGGGAGAAAACATGCAACACACAAGAGATTGATTTTGTGACTTTTGCTACCAACTGTGGTCTCCGTTACCTGCTTCTTGTTCAATTCAATTTTTGCGAAGTTTATGAAAATTCAACATATGATGGTAACATGGTTGAAGTGAAGTTGTGTCAAATTTGGTTAAGATATGTTATGCCTGTCCGGAGATATGCTTTATGATGTAGTCGGAGTACTTATAAGTTTTGAGTAGTATATTTGCCACGGCCGGGTATCGAACCTGGGACCTCTCAAATGAGAGGCTGATGCGATACCAACTGAGCCAAGGCCGTGGCTATGAAGGAAAAGGAGCAACGTTTTGGTTATCAGCATTTTATTCTTTTCCCTCAAAATTTGCCAGAACATTTTCCACATGGATTTCAAACCCCAGTCTTGAATGGGCTAATACTCAGTCTAGGCTACGTTTCCATAGGCTATCATCTTTCATCTTTTCTGTTCGGTGGGACGTGAAACTACAAGCAACATCATCCATAACTTTTGAACCATTCATTATCGGGCTCTCATGTGACAGATCTCTTATTCAACCCTCTTCTTTAAACGGAAACAGTTTGGACTGCTCGAATTTCAAACTTTTTTTATACGACTAAGAAGCCAAAGATTGACCAGCGTATGAAGTTTCAAGTTGCTCGCAAGTATGGTTCATAAGACGGCTTCAATGGACAGACTGATTGAATAAGGTATTACCCTTTCCCAAACAACAAAATAAGGCAACAGGAAAGATATTAGTCGAGACATGGTTCTGTTCAAACCATGACCCCTGGATTTTTAAGACTCTAAAGTTGACAACTGAGCTATATAGGCTCAGTAGCAGACTCCAGCAGGGAAGAAATTAATGCCTAGCTGCTACGCACACTCAATGAACAACAACCAGAACAGCCAAAGAAGAAGTGGATCTCAAATAGCTAGACGTTAACCATTGATCCGAAGACCGGAAGTTGACAGCAAGTTAAGGGAGGGTATAATAAACATGTATAAAACAATGTTTGTTTCAGTAAGTTTATTTCACTAAATGGTGGTGATAATGTGAAGTGGTATTAAAGCTTACAAGAAAATAAGATAATTTCTATCCTAATAGACAGCTGGAGCTACAGATAAGAGGGAGAAGGCTTTTCATTAGTTTTTCAACAAACCCTATTTTGTGGGTACTAATTGGAATTGTCAATCGACAATTCAAATGAGTATCCACAACGTAAGGTTTGGATTTCAAATAAAGATTTTGAATGCCTTCACTCCTTCTAATCTGTATCTCTGGACAGGTATCAAATGCATCATATGACATAATATGAGCCGGAATTTACATCAGTACCTTACTGACATTATTCATTAAAACGGTATAGCTCATGATAAATGACCTAACAAAGCATGCCAAGCTAATAGCTAGAGATGCTCTGCCAGGTCATTTGTGAGCTATATATCAGACATAATGTTGTCACGTTTCTTCCAAAACAGCATAACTACAGCATGTGTAAAGCTATACTTACAAAGCTTTTGAAGAAATGCAATTATTTTGTCGTTTTTCAACAAAAACCTCATAACTGCAGCTTAAAACAAGCTGCAGTTACGAGGTTTTTGTTGAAAAGCATCGATACTCAGTGTAAGTCCAAGACACAAGAGATAATTAATATAGGATTTCGTTTCCTTAATTGACAGTTTCACAAAAATACTTGCCATGTTATTTAGATATGTGGCATCATTTCAAAGGAGCATATTTTACGATAATATACACAAATATGTAAACAATAAACTTTGAATGGAACTTAAAGTAATGCAAGTTTCAACAGTTATAACTGCAGCACAGAGGTACAGTTAAGAGAGGGTAATGGTTTACACATGCAGAAAGGAATTATTTTTTTTAATCAAATCTCACAATGTGGGAACTCATTCGAATCATCTTGACAAGACTCAAATAAGAATCCACAATGTAGGGTTTGGAATCACAAACAGTAAAGGGGCCATGCTAGTTTGTTGCATATACTAACAGGTAAAATATACATATGTGACCCATCACGTTAAGAGGGACCTTATGGGAAGTGTGAAAAGTATTGACAATAGTCAGTCTGCGCGGACTGACTAGGATCCGAACTTTTTGCTTTTATGTTATTTTCTGAATTTAGAATGTTTTCATGGGCAGATTGCTTCTGTCCAGGGAAAATCGGCAAAAAGTTTACCCAGTCCTTCTAAATCAAGTCTACATTACTTGACCTTGATAGAAATTCATGCACCAAACAAGTATGTAAATGTATGTAAATCAAGTCTGGACCTTGATAGAAATTGAAAGATTGGCACAAACACTAAAATTCCTTGTATTTTTGCCCTAGTTAACGTCATGCACCAAACAAGAGCCGTCACAGACGGATTATGCTCCCCGAATAAGTGTTTGTCACAAAATAAAAACTATCATACATTAAGCCCCCTTTTCCCACGACAGCTTTTTTGTACACACATTATTTATACAATATGGTCTAGAACATCCTATTTATTACATGAGCACAAAATTTCATTAAATTCTGCCCATTAGATGAAGAGAAATAAGAGAAAAACTAATTTTTACACTAAGGCCCCTTTTTCCATGACGCAGCCTTAAATTTACAAAAGGAGAAAAAGGTCCCTAGGTATTGACCCAGGGAGTTCACATGTGAATTTTCATTGAATTTGGTCCACGGGTTGCTGAGATATGGCTGTGGACGGACGGACACACGGACGGACAGCATGGCGACTATATGCTCCCCCGAAATTTTTTCGGGGAGCATAACAAGTATGTACACTGTAACTGCCTCACTGTTGTTTTGATGCCTGTAATGTCTAGCATGTGTCCCTTTATTAACCCATTCCCAAACCGCAAAAACCTGGGTTGTTCCTATTTCAACAGTACTTCAAAAGACAAAATAGATGTGATGAAGAAAGGATATGTGTACAATAAACAAGGAAAATGTTGACGCAAAAGGAGAAACTGCTTGTTATCAGCAGCTTCCTCTTTAGGCTCAATGTTTTCTTAAGCCTTTTCTAACAGGGCCGTCGAACCCCAGTCTTGTTTGGGAGATGGCTTAGAATGTCTTTATCCCCTCTTATCTGTCGCTCTTTATTAAGTATAATATATCATTTGTAAGTCATGATTATCAATGTCAACTGTTTAAAGACCTCTGTTGGTTAAATCTTTAACTTTGTAAATTCTCACGAGCCAATGTTCGGTCGTATAGGCCTCTTCTAAAACATCCAATTCGAAGTCTTTGTTACCGATCTCGGCGTTTCGGACTCGATCATAACCTGTGGGTTTACCTGCAAAGAGCAAAAAAATACATTCAATAAATTAACTCTTTCACAAACAACATTTTAGACCAGTCAAATTTTATAGCTACTGCTGATAAAATTTTACTGAACAAAAAGCAAAATGTATAAAATTTACAGCAGAGAAATCTTTCATGGAAAAGGAGAAAATGCTGATAATTATCATTTGTTTTACTTCTTTTCACCCACAGATTTTCAATCAAACATCCCATTATTCATTACCAGACAGAAAAATTTTAGACTGGTCCAAATTAAAAGAAGTTGAAGATGACATTTTCAAAAGATGAAAACATCATCTCCAAACATCCAGCTGCTCATCCCATTAGTGTTTATGCAATTATAGGAAACAAATGTGAGAAAGGATATTAAGTTGTGGACCGGGATCAAACCGATGACCTTAACAAATCCCCATGTAAATGACCTCAAAGTGCTTACCCTGATCAGTATAGACTTGACCAAATCTATAATAACACATCTTATACATAAGACAATTCAGTAATATGGGAGATGCCTCTTTGTCCACCCTAAATTCTCCTTGTGGTGTATAATAATCATGCTCCTTTATGTGACTTGTCTCATTGTTTGGGAAAGAGTTTTGACGGCCTAGATATGATAAATTTTGTAAAAATATTGAGGCTAAAGAAGAAAATGCTGGACACCAGCATTTTCTTCTTTTGCCTCAATATTTTCTGATTTACAACATGCATGAATTCCATCTTTAATGACCTGCAATTTATCTGCAGTGGTCATCAACTTGAAAAATCTGAAAAAAAAATCCTGTTTGGGAAAGGGTTAATAGCCAAAAAAGTACCCACCCTGATCAGTATAGACTTGGCCAAATCTATAATAACACATCTTATACATAAGACAATTCAGCAGTATAGGGGATCCCTCTTTGTCGACCCTGAACTCTCCCTGTGGCGTATAATAATCATGCTCCTTTATGTGACTACCTCGATCTGTAGACCCACCAATACGAACCATCCATAAAAACTTGTTAATATCTGGAAATACAAAAACATAAATACAGATTACAAAGAATGCTGGCAAAATGACTGACTACATAGAGATGAAATATGATGATTCAATATTGCATCACTACCACAAATTAAGTGATAAGTTGAAAAGAATGTAACATTATTTACATAATAGAGAGAACTGTTAACTTATTACCACACAATGACTCTTTTTGACTCCCCACAAGATAATGGCTTTGAAAAAACATTGTGGAAAATGGAAGAAATTGCTTGTAACAAGCAATTTCTTTATTTCCCACAATATTTTCTTCCCAAAATGACAAATCTCATTCACTTGAAATTGTCGTCTGCAACATCTTTGAAATTGGACAAGTCGAAAACTTTGCCGTTTGGTAATGGGTTGAAGGATGGGTTTGCTTCCTGAATTAGTGTTGAGAAAAGATACTTGAATATAGAAATAGATGGTTTGACAGAGTAGTAATTTGAAACTCCAATCAAATGAGGTTATCAGCATTTTCTTCCTTTGCCTGTATCAATATTTAACACACCTCTCTCTATAAGAATAGTCAAAACCTGTGGCCAGTTTCATCATAACATTTATGACATATATACGTGTCTTACCGATGACTTTCAAAAATCTTAAGACAAGAAATGTGTACCGCCAATATATCAAGACCAGGGCTGCATTCAGAAGACAAAACATTTAGCTAACATTAGCAACAGTCGCAACTTCTTTGACACAAATTTCACAGAATTGACCGAGTATTCCGAATGAAACAGCCAACGTTTTGTCTTACTGAATGCAGGGCTGGGGTGCCCCATTGTTGCTTCAAGCAATTTTTAAGACATTAGTTAGTCAAAAATATGTCCTAAATGTCTTGATGAAATAGGCCCCTGGTTTTGTGTAAAGGGTACACTGCACATTTGAGCCAGGATCTGGAAAAACGTCCCTTAAGGCTTTTGATCCCAACATAGATCCAGATCAGCCTGTGCATACGCACAGTCTGATCAGGATCCATGTTGTTCTCTGATATCTTCTTCTTGACCTGTAGTAACTTAAAGAGAGCAGCATGGGTGCACATTAGGCTACATTTGACAACATGCTGATCTTGAAACTCATTTTTTGAAAATGCTTTAAGGGACGTTTTTCCAGATCCCGGCTCATTTCTATTACTAGCATGTTACTTACCATCAGATGAATATCCTGTCAAACCACCAAATATCACCAACACATAATTTACATCTAACTCTCGCATTATTTCATACGCTTTTTCTTCTGTAGACGACATAGCCTGTAAATTGATACAAAACATGTTAGACTAGAACTGTCGCAAAGCGGACAAATACCCCCCACTAGCGCATTGTCACTGAAAAAGTGCTAAAGTTCAAAGTGGCATAACTCTGAAACTACAGCCTGGATCAAGATGAAAATTGCAGGTGCACAACTTCATATGATAGGAAACAACCTGCTAAAATTTCAGCAAAATCGGTCAAAAACTGTGGGAGGAGAAGAGGACACAAAATTATGTCCACAGATGGACGGATGGACGGACGGACGGACGGACGGACGGACGGACAACCTGAATCCAGTATACCCCCCCATAACTTTGTTGTGGGGGGTATAAATATAGCGTGTCACAAACTCAAAGGTCAAGGTAAAAAGCCCAAATTGCAGAACATATAGGTGTGTGAAATATCATAAGCCAGATTAAGGTTTTTGAAAAGCACCGGTAGCTCAACCTCCAATGTCAAGTTCCCAAGGTAAAAGTCATGATCTAAAATGAAAGGTTTTGGTAGGAAGTATCAAAGTGTGGAATGCAAGGGCAGTGTCACTAATAGATAAATAGATAGGGTAATAGAGTTTTGCGTCTTACGTGGACTTCGACTATGGACAACAGACGTGGACTTTTTATCGGGGGTCGTTTCAGCCTTTTCATATAACGGTAAATGTACTTGTATGGGGTTTAAACAAATCAAAGCAAAATTGAGTTAAATGCATTTATTTTATATTTCGTTGCGCTCGAATCTAAATCTGGCTCTCAAAACAGTGAGGATATTTCAAACTTGATTAATCTATTATAATATTTTTATTGTTTTCACTCATTAGACTTTTTCCTGGCATCCTGTTCCGCATGGCGTCTTTAAGGAATTGGTTCGTCTCCACTGCAGAAGGAGCTTGATCAGTGTAATCATGAGATGTCCCAAGGAAAACGGCCTAGGATTTGTCGCACTCCTACAAAGCACATCTAACTAATTCGTCGGATGAGCCAAATAACCTCTCAGAAATAAAAATTCTTCCTTTGTCGTTTTTTCTTTCTTTTCCTTTGCAGAACGGCAGCTTTAAAAGGCAAATTTATCAGCATGTACAGAAAAGGTGATGAAATTTGGGTCATGTTTACCATGTCTACAAAATAAGCTCGCTAATTAAGTAATCATTATTTCTGCAACAGGTTTTTCTTGGCCATAAGATGTTGCTAAATTGACTAACATAACCGTCATTAAATAAATAACTCACCAGTTACCATTAGTCAATGCGATGGGTGCAAAATATGACCAAAATTACTCAGTAAATGAAGAAAGCATGAAATTGAGCAAATTCAAATCGGGAACGTGTTTACAGATTTATTGAATATTTTTTTCGATAATGCTCCGGATAAAATGAAACATGAAAAACAACAAAGGACAATAACTAATAAAAAAATAATAATAATAAGCAGGGCAGAGTTAACGTGCTTATGCGCTGCACTTCTCCTTGGTGAGATCTATCTACCTAAGAAGTTTCAAGAGCCTAGCTATTATACTTTGAGAAATATACTCCGGACAAAATTGAAGACTGACAAATAACAAAGGGCAATAACGAAAAATTTTGCCAGACAGAGTTATTGTTCTTATACACTGCATTTCCCCTTGATTAGATCTATATACCCATGAAGTTTCATTATCCTAGCTATTGCACATTTAAAAATATTATACTCCGGACAAGATACAAGTATGAAAAGCAACAAAGGGCAATCATTAAAAAATGTACCAGGTAGAGTTCTCGTGCACTGAACTCCGCAATAATGAGATGAATATAACTATAAGTTTCAAGTCAATCGGACATAAGGTGACAGATTTATGCTCCGGAAAAAGAAGTGGATGCCGCCCGGACACATGAACGAGGGACACCGGACGCCACGGGTGATCTCATGATACGTCCCGTCTTCGACGGGCGTACAAAAAGGAAAAGTAGTCTGTAATTACATACATTGTGTAATGAACCCATGTTAATTTACAAAACTTTTAACAAATTAACTTGTAATTTAATAAAGTTCACTCTGTAAACGGTACAAATCAAACCAATTGAGTGGTTCTAAATCAATAAACATGAGTTTATTTGCTTTTGATTTTGAACGGTACATTTTACATGTACCGTTATATACAAAAGGCTGAGACGGCCCCCAATAAAAAGTCCACGCCCGATGTCCATTGTCGAAGTCCACGTAAGACACAAAACTCTAATAGTAGAGAGGCTTAAATAGTAAACAATCCAGTAAAATAAACCCTTCATTTACCTGTCCTACTCTAGATATATGAGTATTATTCCATGTATTGTTGTCCACCAATATATATTCATGGTATTTCTCTCACCAGTACGACCACTATATCCAAAGAGCCTCCAGCTGCTCTCTCAAAAAGATGATTCACACCCAAAGGTGAGAGACAAATTATTTGTGTCAAATGTCAGAATGGATACTGGTCGAGCCTGGATTTGAACTTGCAAACCCCTAAGCCTTGATTGAGAGACTCTGATGTTACCAACTGAGCTATCTGGGTTGGCGCCGTTTGGGAAAGGGTTACTTAGTAAATAATCCAGTAAAATAAACCCATCAATTACCTGTCCAACTCTAGATATATGAGTATTATTCCATGTATTATTGTCCACTAATATAGTTCTGTTTGCCATAGCTGTTATCTGATAACCGTAATCCCACCACGACATCACTTTAGCATCCTGAAAGTTCACAAAACACACAATTGAAGTAAACTTGCTTTATCTTTGGAAAGCACAGTCATACCTGGGAAAGAGGGCTGCATCCATATTTATTCTATGAATGTGAACTCTTAATCATTTGAATTGAAGTCAGTATTCAAATTTCAATGTAAACTGTTCATTTGGTATCTCACCACACAGAATGATAGCATAATGATGGTTAAGTAAAGCTTAACGCAAAACTATTTGCTAGTGCACATCAGTTCTACAAGCACTTAATAAATTTGCTCAAAGTCTTTAATAAATGATATGGAAAGTTCATTTGATGGTACCCCAAACTAATGTCTACAAACCTCTGGAGTATTGTGTCTGAGCCAGTAGTACGCCTCCCTAAAATCGTCGAAGATACTTCTTCCTCCATCCCCACTACGAGCAGACAGAACAATGGACGGACTTGAGTACGCCTCTGATGTAACCCATGATATGACTAAATGACCCAGGAAAAGTTTAGGAAAACATTGAGACAAAAGAAGAAAATGCTGAATATCAGCATTTTCTCCATTTGCCTCAATATTTTCCAAGCTGTATTGTACACAAATTCAACCTTAATAAACATCCATTTTGTAATCTACAGCAGCTTTTAAATTGGACAACCTGAAAATTCTGTCATTTGGGAAAAGGTTAAGGAGTTCAAATGTAATGACCACAAACCTCTGGAGTATTGTGTCTCAGCCAGTAATACGCCTCCCTAAAATCATCGAAGATAATTCTTCCCCCGTCTCCACTACGAGCAGACAGAACGATGGACGGACTCAAGTACACCTCGGATATGACTTATATGTGACCCAGGAAAAGATTGGGAAAACATTTGAGACAAAAGAAGAAAATGCTGATAATCAGCATTTTCTCCTTTTGCCTCAATATTTTCTGTCTTACATTTTATTCAAGTCTTAACCTTCAACATCAGTGGCGGATCCAGGGGTTTTCGAATGAACCCCCCCCCCCCCCTCTGCTGCCTGATTCTTTCATTTTCAAGCAGAAATTCAGTCAAAATTGTGTAATATTAGGAAAACTAACCCCCCTTTCTGTATAATCGAACCCCCCCCCCCCCCCCCTCACAGAAATCCTGGATCCGTCGTTGAACATGTTGTCATCTACAGCAGCTTTGAAATTACACAGTAGAATTTTGCTGCATGAGAAAGGGAAAAAAAAATTAGTTCAGTTCACAAACCTCCGGAGTATTGTGTCTCAGCCAGTAATACGCCTCTCTAAAATCGTCGAAGATAATCCTTCCTCCATCTCCACTACGAGCAGACAGAACGATGGACGGATTCGAATATGCCTATGATGTAACCCATGATGTGACTATCATCACTATGTGACCCAGAAAAGTTTTGGAAAACATTGAGACAACAAAAGAAAATGCTGATAATCAGCATTTTCTCCTTTTGCCTCAATATTTCCTGTCTTACATTTTATTCAAATCTAAACCTTCTCAACATGCATGTTGTCATCTAATGCAGCTTTGAAATTACACAGTAGAATTTTGCTGCATGGAAAAGGGGAAAAAAATAAGTTCTGTTCACAAACCTCAGGAGTATTGTGTCTGAGCCAGTAATACGCCTCCCTAAAATCGTCGAATATAATCCTTCCTCCATCTCCACTACGAGCAGACAGAACGATGGACGGACTCGAATATGCCTCTGATGTAACCCAGGTACAATGGAAGGTATAGGTGATTAGGAATGCAGTCATCATGAATACAACACCTGTAGCTATCTGTAATGTAACAATAAGGAATATGTAGGCAGATTGATTTAACCCTTTCCCAAACAACAAATTCAAGGGTTGTCCAATTCGAAAGCCGCTGCAAACAACAAATTGTTATGGATAAACACAGGATTTGTACATATTTTAGCACAGAAAATATTGAGACAAAAGGAGAAACTGCTGGTTATCAGCAATTTCTTCTTTTGTCTCCATGTTTTCCCAAGCCATTTCTATTAGGAACATCAAAACCCGGTCCTGTTTGGGAAAGTGTTAAGGAAAAATGTAGGCAGATTGCTTGAAAAGGGTTTATAATTAGTGCCTCTTTTAACAGCATTTTGGTAATATCCGATAGCAAATTCACATCCATTGGTGAGAGACAAACTGAAAGGATAATGGCCGAGCCGCAGTTTGAACCGACCATTCCTGGATTTACTGACTAGGACATTATTGTCTTAATTGACTTAGGCAGAGCAATAGATACTGTTTTCAACGTAGGCTTTCTCTAACTTGGATGTCAAAAGTCAGGGATTGTTTTGTAATTGGTTCAACATCTATGAACTACTTATCCTAAATCTATTATATATAAAGGAACAAGATGGTGTAGGTTTCTCTACTCAGTCTCAAGATGTTTAAGAATTAACTCATTACCAGAGGAAAAAAATTAGATTGATCCAAACTCAAAGGTGTTGCAGATCTATGACATTTTCAAATGAATGAAAATTTTAAATCTTTTTTTGTGAAGAAAACAATGTGGAAAATGAAGAAATTGCTAGCCACAAGCAATTTCTTCATTTTTCACAATATTTTTCCAATTCATTATCTCGTGGAACATCAAAAGACGTCGTTGTGTAGTAATGGGTTAAGGAAAGAGTAAACATGTACCTCATTTTTGAATGGATATGTGTGGTCCACTCGTTTAGGCTTTTTCTCCTTTTTAGTGTTTGTATCGATGTTTTTCATGTAGGCCTGTAGAATTCCAGACACCCCGATACTAGACAGAATACACATGACTGGCGCCAAAACTAACATGAGACGAACCATCACTCCCTGTGTTACATAATGTAGAAATGAAAAGATAAATTAGCTGTGATCTGAAAAATGGTCTCTTATGGCATTTGAGACTTAATGGAATCAGGTCAGCCCTTTACCTTGATGCAGTCTAATCATGGTCCTTGCCAATCTCTAAGAGTTGATCCAGGTTATAGAGACACTTTGAGAGCAAAATGGATCTTGATCAGACTGTGAATATGCACAGGCTGATCTGGATCCATGATGGTCGCAAATGGCATAAGGGACATTTATCCAGATATTGGATGATCCGATCATATGAATGTTATCCAGTTGATCTTGGTTTGATAAGTTTGAGTATTGTTTATAAGTACATTATTTGAATGAAAATATTTCATACAATGATTTCACCAACTATGTGTAAATTTTTCATTTCAGGAAAGTTTTATTTAATATGTAAGAGAAATGTTTATAAATGCAATACTTAGGAAAATTACAGCTTTTGAAACAGAAAAGGAAATGTGCATCAAGTTTGCGAACAAACATGAAATTTTGACCATATTGTTGGTAGTCTAATAGCAGATTAGTATCGGAATAACTTACGGCAAAGTAAATACTGGTGACTCCATACATAACAATAAAGATGTTGGCATCCGTTAACTTCTTGAAGCAGAAATATAAACCAGCTGAAAAATAGTACAGAAATAGTTGAAAGATGGCATATTTTATGGAAGGAAAACAAACAGTTAAACAAGTACTTTTTCTGAATTCATCTTGCACCTACAAACAGAATGTTAGACATGTACAAGTTTAACAACTACATAGGCTATAAGCTATCTTAGTTAAGGTATAATACTTGTAATACAGATTAATATGTCTGCCCATCACTTTAGGCATTGAGCAGCAGAAAGTGTGAAATTTTTCCTCTTCATAATTTCTCTGTATAAATCAGATACTGCCAAATGTTTACGACTTTAACCAATAAAGTCCTACAGCTTATCATTCTTAAAATGGCCACAGTACGGGTATAATAAAATTCTCCAAATCCTTACCTGGGAACATAAATACCAGCAGCTGCAGATCAAAGTAGAATGAAGACCATGTTGTAGGCTGATGTTCTGATACAGACGCGATGATGGGGATGTTGTTCTTCGCATAGGAGGGGTCGAGGAGAGAGTAGAAACGACCGGTCCATGGAGCGATTTCTTGGAGACAGTTAAGGCAAATTCATGATTATCAAACCCCAGCCAACATTGCTTCCAAATTATGTTTGATTTTCTACATTATCCAAACAAAATTCCAATTTGAAATATTCGTTTATTGGGATTTTACGCTGTTTCCAACTGCTATAGTCATATGGCGCGGCTGGAGCACCTAACCATGGATTCCTGTTGTTTCTTATACCAGTACTACCACAACACCCTAACTTAGCCTCCAGCTGCTCACCCCACAGGTTAACGATATAAAACCATTGGTGAATGACTTTTTTGTCAGAGAGGATACTTGCCACAGCTTGAGATTGAACCAAAGACCTCATGCGAGAGAGGCAGATACGCAACCAACTGCGCTACGGCTGTGGCCCCAATTTGAAATCTACAGCAGACCACAAAATGGATGTTGCTAGTGAATTTGTGTGCAACAATCACAGCATAGAAAATATTGTTGCCCCCAAACATTTTCTGAAAGTGACTTTAAATTCTTTATGTGATTTTTAAATCTGTAATTGTATTTGAATGGTGCATATCAATGTTCAGCAATGGCTCCTAACTCTTCTTGGCATTTCTAAATCAGATTATCTTTTTAATGATGACAAAAGGATACTGCCACTGGCGGTAGCAACAGCTGTTGCCAAAATACCGACACCACCCGCGAACAAGATGACACTGCGGAACAAGACAGCAAACTGTTCTGTCGTCAGTTTGGATCGGATGTAGTCAATAAAGGCATGGATCTGACATAAACCAAACACTCCCAGAGCCTGGAAATTGAGAGAGTAAAGCCATTAATATTTGTCTAATTAATTCAGAAAAACTTTAATGTATTATTCGTGGGCGGTAATCATGTAGCAAACAAGAGACAACTGCGGAACAAGACAGCAAACTGTTCTGTGGTCAGTTCGGAATTTGGATCAGATGTGATAAATAAAGGCGTGGATCTGACATAAACCAAACACTCCCAGAGCCTGGAAACAGACAATTATGCTATAAATAGAAACAGATGACCAAATACATATCTGGTCTGAATTAGTGAATCAAAACATGTAATTGTGGAATTGAAAAAGCTGGTCTAATACTTATCAAATTGAGTAACAATGCGGATAATAATCAAATTGTACTTAAAATTGGGTCAATTTGTGAGAAACTGCTTTAACCCTTGCCCAAACGACAAAATTTTAGGGTGGTCCAAATTCATAGTGGTTGCAGACGACAAAATTAATTAAATTAATTATATCGAAAGGAGAAAATATGCATGTTAGAGCACAGAAAATATTGAGGCAAAAGAAGAAACTGCTGGTTATCAGCAGTTTCTTCTTTTGTCTCAATGTTTTCCCAAGCCTTTTCATTTAGGGACGTCAAAACCAGGTCTTGTTTGGTAAAGAGTTAAGTTCCAATTTTCAGGACATATTTATGCAACATGTAAAGTTAACTTACGGCCATATGTTCACTAGACTGTACAGGCTGGAATCCCACAAAGGAAATCTGCATGGATAGGATGGTTCCTAAACAATATACCTGAAACAAACAAGTAAATAATCTAAGCAAAAACAGGTACACCAAAAGGCAATGAAGGTATTCTATCCATCATTACATATCAAACACTAACTTTTAGATCTAATAAGGCATAACTCGCCATTTTTATTCAACTGTGTTCTTTCTAATTATCAAATACAACAGCAGTGCTTCTGAAATAAGTTGCCCAAGTTGTCCAACTTGTCCGTTTACCTGTACGGACAAGCAGTTTTTGAAAGCTAGGTTGCCCCCGGACAAGTGAAAAATCTGGTTATAATAAAAAGTTTGTTTTTTTCTCACAATTTTTTCATACAATATAAGTACTGATAGTTACGGATTTTGTTGTAGACAATAGTAAGACAGTCAGAATAGATATGCAATAAACAAATGAAGCTATTGAAAAGTAGATGGGTTTTGTACGGACAAGTGATTTTTGATACGGACAAGTCAATTTTGGATCAACACTTGTCCGTGGACAAGTAGATTTTCAAAATATTTCAGAAGCACTGAAGAGTGCAATAGTTGAGAGAGGATTTAGATGTCAAATTTGTTCAATTCAAACACTATGCTGTGGGAACTTAGATGAATCATATCACTCGGGCAATTCCAATTTCCAAATGAGTACCAATGTTATTGGAATTCATGAACAACATATTCAATATTCATTTAGAAAGGTCACAAACCCCTATTAACTGTAGCTCTAAAGATGTTTACAAAATATACTTACTGTACAATAAGCCACATAGATTCTGTGTGAGAATCTACCTGTCAACATCAGAGCTAGGACGTGGAGGGGAATCAAGTTGATAAGGAATACATAACCTCCCCATGATGACACCTGCAAATGTAAGTAGTTAAACCATTAAGTATTCCCAGAAGATCTAAAGTTTTAAAATGGGCAGACATGAGAACAAAGGTAAAACAAAATGGCCAAAATCTTGGGGTATCCAGACATGATAAACTTTAATTCTACTCGGCAACTTAGGAGTAAGTAGAGGTAAGGACAAACAAATATCAGCTTCCAGTCTATTACCTGTCCCTTGATTGGCATTTCATTTTCAAAATTGATCAGCAATCAATAACTCTTACTAACTTGGAGAATCCAAAATCTTCAGTCTTTCATTAATTTGTATAATTGTGGTGTATGTATGTTTATGCAGGGCTTAATGGGCAATAAATGATTAATTTTCAAAAGACAATGGTTAAATATTATAGCATAGCTAAAAGGCCTGTTTTAAAACTAAGCAGTCAATACCGGTAGTTTGATTATTTCAACCATACACTTACCATGTAAAAGTAGGCCAGTGAGCATATCGCAGCCCAGAACACAGATCCTGTTTTAACAGCCTTGATCCAGAGGGCGTATGTCAGCAGCATACAGAAGATGGCGATACCCTCATTATCATAGGACCCAGCCACAGATCTGGATATATACCCGGGTACTATAGCAATCATAGCTGCAGCAATCAGACCAGCACCTGCGTCCTGTAATTGATTATCAACCATTTATATATAGACCATTTATATATAGACAACATATTGTTAATATCCTCGTTATCATAAGATCCAGCCACAGATCTGGATATATACCCGGGTACTATAGCTATCATAGCTGCAGCAATTAGGCCAGCACCTGCATCCTGTAATTGATTAACACCCATTTATATATAGACAACCGTTTATATATAGACAACATATTGTTAATATCCTCATTATCATAAGATCCAGCCACAGATCTGGATATATACCCGGGTACTATAGCTATCATAGCAGCAGCAATTAGGCCAGCGCCTGCATCCTGTAATTGACAGAAAACGATTGATAAAATTTCAACTTGAATCAAACCTTGCAATCACCGGTACTTCTATGGTATGATGTTATGTTTTGGGAAATGGTCAGCCTGAAAGCTTAGCATATCAATTACACTTACCCCTCTCCCAAATGGCATTCTTGGACTGTCCCAACTTAAAAGTGCCCGAGAGGGGAAAAGCGTGACTCATAACATGCATATAAAGTCGCAAAGAGATAAATTTGCAGTCTAAAACCCAGATCTGTTTTTATCTTACTATCAACAGTGAAAAGTGATAAAGCTGCAGAATTTGACATTTCTTGGACTGTCCCAATTCAAAGGTGTGACAGCAAACAAAATTAATCTGTCTGTTAGAATTCCAATTCTCTTTGATATCCTGGAAAATATTGTAGAAAAAGAATAGAATATTGGTAGTTAGAAATTACCTTTAGTTCCTTGGTAAACCAGTAAGTGATGAGAGTTGTGAGACTGGAGAACAATGGAGCCAAAAATACACAAACATTCCTGATCTCTATTGTGATGTTGAGAAACTGAGCCAAATGGTACAAGATGGCAGATGTTAACATGAGACCTACAAATAAACACAATCAAGTACATGTATATTGTATGTAGCTAGAAGTCAAAGAAGAAATTTCAAAGTGATTTTCAGTAAGTACAGCCTTGGCTAAGACCCAGCGGAATCAAAAATACACAAACATTTCTGATCTCTATTGTAATGTTAAGAAACTGAATAACATGATATAGGACGGCAGATGTTGATCAGTCCTGGAAATAAAATCAAATATCAATATGTAGAAGAAATGTCAGCGATTTACAATAAGTACAGCTCTGGCTAAGACTGGAGAACAGCAGAGCCAAAAATACACAAACATTCCTGATCTCTATTGTGATGTTGAGAAACTGAGCCAAATGGTACAGGATGGCAGATGTTAACATCAGACCTGTAAATAAACACAATTACATGATATTACAATAAAATGTAAAAGAGCTACAAATAAGAGCTGGTGATGGCTTTTCTAAAGGCAATATTTCATTTATTCTTCATTAAACCATATGTTGTGGGTACTCATTTGAATCGTCTCGCCGAGACGATTCAAATGGGTACCCACAACATATGACTTGGATGTGAAACAACAAATTTTAAATGCCTCTTATCTGTAGCTCTGAAAATGTATAGCTGATAATGGTGAATATTGAGTTTGGGCTTTAACCCTTTCCAAAACGACAAATTTTTAGGGTCATCCATTTTGAAAGCTGCTTTAACTGACAAAGTATGTGTTGATAAAGATATTGTTTGTGTAAAATATTGCACAGAAAATATTGAGGCAAAAGGAGAACTTGCTGGTTATCAGCAGTTTCTTCTTTTGTCTCAGTGTTTTCCCAGACCTTTTCCGTTAGGGACGTAAAAACCAGGTCTTGTTTGGGAAAGGGTCAAGTCAGAAATACACAAAGCAAACATTTCTGATCTCAATGGTGATGTTTAGAAACTGAGCCATATGGTATAGGATGGCAGATGTTAACATCAGTCCTGGAAATAAAATCAAATATCAATATGTAGAAGAAATGTCAGAGATTTACAATAAGTACAGCTCTGGCTAAGACTGGAGAACAGCGGAGCCAGAAATACACGAACATTTCTGATCTCTATTGTAATGTTGAGAAACTGAGCCATGTGATATAGGATGGCAGATGTCAACATCAGACCTGCAAATATACACAATCAACATGTTATTACAATAAAATGTAAAAGAGCTACAAATAAGGGCAGGTGATGGCTTTTCTAAAAGCAATATTTCATTTATTCTTCATTTAACCATATGTTGTGGGTACTCATTTGAATCGTCTCACCGAGACGATTCAAATGGGTACCCACAACATATGACTTGGATGTGAAATAACAAATTCTAACCCTTTCCCAAACAAGACGTCCCTTATAGAAATACCAGCAGTTTCTCCTTTTGCCTCAATGTTTTCTGTGCTTTCTTCAACACAAATTCTGTCTTCAAAAATATGCATTTTGTTTTCTGCAGCAGTTTTCAAATTGGACCGCCTTCAATTTTTGTCATTCGGGAAAGGGTTAAATGCCTCTTATCTGTAGCTCTGAAAATGTATGGCTGATAATGGTAAATACTGAGTTTGGGAATAATGTCGCAGCTTAAGTCAGAAATACACAAAGCAAACATTTCTGATCTCAATGGTGATGTTGAGAAACTGAGCCAAATGGTACAATATGGCCGATGTCAACATCAGACCTGTAAATAAACACAATCAAATATATTGTATGTAGCTAGAAGTCAAAGAAGAAATTTCAAAGTGATTTTCAGTAAGACTAGTACAGCCTTGGCTAAGACCCAGCTGAATCAGATATACACAAACATTTCTGATCTCTATTGTAATGTTAAGAAACTGAGTAACATGGTATAGGATGGCAGATATTAACATCAGTCCTGGAAATAAAATCAAATATCAGTATGTAGAAGAAATGTCAGCAATTTACAATAAGTACAGCTCTGGCTAAGACTGGAGAACAGCAGAGCCAGAAATACACAAACATTCCTGATCTCAATTGTGATGTTGAGAAACTGAGCCAAATGATACAGGATAGCAGATGTCAACATGAGTCCTGAAAATAAACACAATCAATATGATATTACAATAAAATGTAAAAGAGCTACAAATAAGAGCTGGTGATGGCTTTTCTAAATGCAATATTTCATTTATTCTTCATTAAACCCTATGTTGTGTGTACTCATTTGAATCGTCTCGGCGAGACGATTCAAATGGGTACCCACAACATATGACTTGGAATATTACAATAAAATGTAAAAGAGCTACAAATAAGAGCTGGTGATGGCTTTTCTAAAGGCAATATTTCATTTATTCTTCATTAAACCATATGTTGTGGGTACTCATTTGAATCGTCTCGCCGAGACGATTCAAATGGGTACCCACAACATATGACTTGGATGTGAAATAACAAATTCTAACCCTTTCCCAAACAAGACGTCCCTTATAGAAATACCAGCAGTTTCTCCTTTTGCCTAAATGTTTTCTGTGCTTTCTTCTACACAAATTCTGTCTTCAAAAATATGCATTTTGTTTTCTGCAGCAGTTTTCAAATTGGACCGCCTTCAATTTTTGTCGTTCGGGAAAGGGTTAAATGCCTCTTATCTGTAGCTCTGAAAATGTACGAGAAAGGGATAATGATAGGTATGTTCTTGCCTCCATATTTTCTATATTGTACACATTGATACAAAAGAAGTAAATGCTGATAATCAGTATTTCCTTCTTTTGACTCAATGTTTTCGGTGCTATATTGTACACAAATCCTGTCATTGTCAACATCCATTTCATCATCTGCAGATGGTTTTGAATTCAAACTTTTCTGAAATTTGCTGTTTGGGAAGGGGTTTACAAACCTGGATAAATAGTTCCACCAATAATACGGCCAAGTGGATACCAAGCTCTATCATCAAACCAGTTATGAATGCTGTAAAATCCTTCATCAGCCAGGAATTGTGTAGTTCTTTATCAAAGAAGGGATCAAACTGGCTTTGACATCCCTAATTATACTAATAGATAAAGACTGGGAAAACAAAGAGACAAAAGAAGAAAATGCTGATAATCGGCATTTTCTTTTTTTGTCTCAGTGTTTTCTGTGCAATATTGTACACAAATCCTTTCATTATCGACACCAATTTTGTCATCTGGAGCAGAAATATTGTCGTTCAAATTGGACAAGCCAAAAATTTTGTTGTCAAGAAAGGGGTTAACAAACCTGGGTAGATTGTTCCACCAATAATACGGCCAAGTGGATACCAAGCTCTATCATCAAACCAGTTGTGGAAGCTGTAGAATCCCTCCTCGGCCAGGAATCGTCTAGTTCTAAACATTTGATGTCCTTAATAGATAAAACCTGGGAAAACATTGAGGCAAAAGAAGAAAATGCTGATAATCAGCATTTTCTATTTTTGTCTCAATGTTTCCGGTGCTATATTGTACACAAACCCTTTCATTATCCATATCCATTTCATCATCTGCAGATTGTTTTGAGTTCAGACTCTTTTAAATTTGTAATTGGGAAAGGGTTAACAAACCTGGATAAATTGTTCCACCAATAATACGTCCAAGTGGATACCAAGCTCTATCATCAAACCAGTTGTGGAAGCTGTAAAATCCTTCCTCAGCCAAAAATCGAGTAGTTCTATAGTTGAAATACGGATCAAACTCGTGGATAACACTCTCAAATCTCAACACGGAGAATAGACGGGTCGAGAACGCTGAAATAAATACCATGGGCCATATTCAACGACAATTCTAAATTGATTGTCTAAATACAAATTACATTACAAGCCATCTGGTTGGACGAGACATATGTCTTGGCCAATCAGATGGGTTGTTGTGTAATTTTAAATAGAATTTAGAAATAGACTGGCTTGTGAATATCACCCAAGAATTTTAAATCACATTTTAGAAATTCATATCATAAATATAATGCTATGTATTGTCCTCAACTACATGGTTACTAACTTAAGTTGTTTAATTCAAACCGTTCTACACCCTCAAGGTGGACACCGGACCATCTAAATTTTCTGCATTTTCTTTTTTTCTAAAATATTTTTTTATTTAGATTGAGTCCAAGACTTCAGTTCAAGTCCAAGAGTTATTTCAAAATGTTGACATGTTGTTTGGTAAAGGGTTAAATAAAATACTTTATATCGAAAGTATGAGCAGAGCTACAGATAAGAGTGGGTGAAGACTTTCTAACTTTTTAATTTCAAATCCAAACCATATGTTGTGGGTACTCATTTGAATCATATCGATGAGACGATTCTAATCAGTAGTTTCGGTACCCATAACACTGGTTTTGATGAAATTTCAATGAAATATTTCTTTTTGAAAAGTCACCACCCTCTCTATCTGTAGCTCTATATGAGTACAGATGTAGGTATCCTTACATAGGACCATGGCAGTAGCCAGAATGCTCATCTTCAGCAGCGTATCCTGTTTGTCAGGGTTCATCTTCAGAAACCACTGGAACCCGTAGGTCCCTCCAGATGATGCCTTCATAGTTGTGACAGGGTGGTGTTATACTGAAATAGAGAATAGAACAGTTAAATAATGACATATAAGTAACCCTATTGCAAACATGACCTGCATTAGCGATATCAAAGGAAAATTAATTTTGTAAACTCAATCAGATTATCTGGTTTGGTTGCTATCTTTGAGGTCTACAAAGACTTTTTCAGTTAATCTCATCAAAATTTATTGAAAAATTACAAAGTTATTGAAGTTTAAAGTTTGCAGATTACCTCCCCTATTCTTTCACTTGATTTGATGTTTCAAGTTAAAGTTCACAAATGTGCTAATAGATACTCAAATGCGCTCATATCCACACTACAGCTAATCTGAGTCTTCTCTGACGTAAATACGCTCTTTGATATTTTGATTTTTCGCTTTCGATTTTTCCTAAGTTACGATAAATTGTTTCCCCCAAAACAGCAGCACAAAATTCCAAAATCTACCTACATCTTTCGTCAGGGGTCTTGTTTGCCAAAATTTGGGGCCGTTATTGGGCCCCATTCCCAATGGCAAAAAGTATCTTTTTTCCCCAATTCTCTGGTGAAATTTCCCAAAAGAGGACCCAGAATGCCCCATGTTAAGACCTTATCTTCATTTACAAACATTTTGAAGACAGTTTTAGAGAAGATTCTTAAACAAGAGTATGTAAAAATGCCTTTTACCTCACTACAGTCTAATTTGCAGCTGAAACTGAGGGACAGTATGAATACGAACTTGTTCTAGTTTTTCCCAATTTAGGTTAAAACATCGCTATTTTTCCCAATTTCACTGGCCCCTGGCCCCAAACAAAAATTGGTAGCAAGACCCCTGTTCGTATTTCGAAAGTGTAATTCTAATAACTTGCAACTATAGATTGAATGAAGCTGTAGATTAGAGATTTAATAACAACATCAATGATTCATCAGGTAAAACTTGAGTAACCAGTCTATTTATAGCATAAGATTTATCCCTATTCACAATACAGCAAACTGGGCTTTGGAAGCACTGATTGCTTGATCTCATTCAATAAAGCTTGAAATTTGGCCTAAATTTTTCCAAGTACAATTTATAATCACCACAGGTAGCAAGCTTTTCTTTCTTTCCGTAGAATAGAGTTTAAATTAGATAACAAGCATGAGCCATTTATTCCGGTTACCTCCCTTTGCCCTGCACTTGCCACATCAGCAAGTGTTTTTATCTAAATCTAAGGCAATTTTCAATGTGACAATGCAACAGATCGATTTCTGGTCGATAATTGTAACATTTTGCAACGATCGGCATGGTTTAAAGTCAGTGATATACATAAATGAAAGAGTTTCTTACAAAATTGTCTGCAGCTTCTTCCTCGCCGGTGAACTTGTGGCAACAACCCTAAGCGTTTCTGTAACACTACTTTTGATTGGCCGATGTGATATTTTGTTTATTTTACCACTTTTTAATGTGAAATATTTTATCAAACATTTAAAACTATTGTTCTAGATCTGAGTGAATTATAGACTAGCGATTTTTAGTTTTAGAAAGATAAAATGAACGGTTCTAGGGAGAGCTTTCGGGCGCGCTTGATTCGCACGTTCCAGAGCGTTCTGGAACGTCACACTACACCGCTTTGAATCAAGTTTGGTGCAGTGGAATGGAGTGTTGCGCCAGTTCAGCAGCGAATCAAGTATGGAACAATTTGTTGGAAAATCTACAAATGGAAGGAAATCGTCATCTGAAGCTTGAATAATGCGGGTTTCAGCATTTTCATATTAAATTAGTCCATGAGTTAGCAAAGGAATGGTCAACACCATCTTTTTATTTTTGCACCATCCTTGATTTGATGGTACATTAATACACCCGAATTTTGCATCTATTCCCAAAAGAGCAAATATTCCAGAACTGCGTCATTTATTCAAGAATATTTGTGCCGAGGTTTCTTTGTTTGGATAATATGTATTTACATGCAGCTGCGCAACAGCTATGTTGCTTTAAAAGGGCAAGAGAAGAGAAAAAAAATGAACATTTGCGGCACTTCCTAGTAAGTGGAAGCCATCTTTGTTCTAACATCCGGGTTATCCACACCTACCTGTCAGTTGGGTCAAAAGGTGTATGCACCGAACATTGTTCTGTCTCACTTGATTCGAGAAAACACTGGAAGGTGTACACCGAACGGCAAATCAAGTACGCCCTTCGTGTCCGTCCGGGATCGACCGAAGAATCTCGGTTGTTTCCGTAAAATACGCCTGGATGAAAGTACCGAAAGTAATAAAATAGGCAACTCGTTTGCACCGTTTGTACCTTTTCCATTTTGTAGATCTAGATCTACTAGATTTTTATGCCTTTTTAATAGAACAAAGGCATGTAGGTCTACATAATTTCACAATCGAAAGGAATTGCAGACGGAGAGTACTAGTTAGTGAATAAACAAAAAGAACAGATACAGATAGGATAACTTTTAACGTAAAATAGACAGGAAAGGAGAATGTCCTGGCTTATATCACCATTTACCTGTTTTTACTTTCATTTCCCAAAGCATTACATGCGGGGCAAAGTGTTTCACTCTATTTGTGTATTTTTTGCTTTCAAAAGAAGACGCATTTTGGGTAATAATGTGGCGAGTAATGATCAAACACTAAATCATCAGTATTTCATAACGTATTTTCATTCTATGAACAATTTTAGGCAAAAGAAAAGACCAGAATTCGTAAATGACTGATATTTTGACGTTAGAACAAATACCGGTAAAAAGATTGAAATAAATCCGTTATCTGTGTCTACATTTAAAAGAAATAGGAACTCTTCGTGGGAAATGATGGAATTACTTAAATTGCATATTCTTCAGTAATTTATACCAGTAGCTTTTACTTATTATCTATTTTCTTAACTGATCTAAGTATGAAACTCGTTTGTGACAGGGAGTTTTTTGCACATGATGCCAATTTTAGGCAATCCCAAAATACTTACTAGCATAGTTTGTAAACCCCCATCAAATTGATTTAAAATAACAATAGTCGATAGATAGCTATAACTACAGTTATTACAGGAAATAGAATAAATAGCAGTAGCGGGCAATACGTTTATAAGAGTCGGTATTGGCGTGATGGGCGAAGTCACTCTCCGTTTTGGTGTTTTCTTTACATCGAGCAGATGTCATCACTATAAGCATTTTAAAACACAATTAAATGTTGAACGTTATCTGACAATGGAATTACCTTTTAAATTTAAAAGAGCCTTTTCCAAGTTTAGATGTTTTAACCACAAATTAGCGATTGAATTAGGCAGACACAATAACATTGACGTAGATCAGCGAATTTGTTTATTTTGTATGAATGTAACAAATAGTAGATATATTGATTGTGAATATCATGCATTATTTCACTGTCGAAAATACAGACGAATTCGAGAGCAATATTTATTCAGTTGGTACAAAAAGGGAACAACATTTAATGATTTTTATCACCTTATGGGTACAAACTGTGACGTAACCATTAGGAAGCTTAGTATTTTCATATACCATATACTATATTTTGAAAGTACGCAAGGGAAAATTTAATCTTATTGTTACAACACATAACAGATAATCATCACACTATAGAGAATTATCCGTCATTTGCAGGCAGATAGACTTACCTCGTGAATAAAAAAAAGTTGCATTAACCTGAGATATATCATCTTTCATAGTATTAAATTAAGAATCAGACGTTTCTAAACAATGTTGCATTTAATCCTTCCCCAGACAAGGCCTGGTTTTTGACGTATCTGGTATAAAATCTCGGGAGAGCATCGAGGCAAAAGAAGAAACTGCTGCCAATAAACATATTCTTTTTTGCCTAAATGTTTTCTGCGCTACGTTTTTCACATTTTTACATTCAGTAACTTCGGTTTATTACGTCAGCAGCAGATTCTAAATTGAAAATAACATTTAACTGTCTTGGAAAGGTTGAAATATTATTGATGTTGATATAAATGTAATTATATTATGTTCATGGGATACAATTGTAATTGTAAACTGTAATGTTATATATTATGGGCCGGTGGCCTCAAGTATGAAATAAAATATTTGTATTGTATTGTATTGTATTTACATGATTGTAAAAACTAGAAAATTGGACGCTTGTTTCTACAATACTGATCAGTTTTATTTAATTCCATTTTACCTCATATTTAAGTCCCCGCCGTTAACTTAAGTGTCAATGAAATTGATATAATAAGTGATTATCGTAGAAAGAAACAAGAGCCGTCAGAGACGGACAATATGCTCCCCGAATAAGGCATTGTCACAATAAATATATGCCATGCAGAGCTAATATAAAGCTAACAAATGTTAAGCCCCCTTTTTGCATGACATATTTTGTATACGCAAATTTTAAATAGTTTATTGTCAAGGGCATCTGATTTGCTACTCAAATATGAAATTTCATCAAATTCTGACCATTAGACTAGGAGAAATTAGAGAAAAACTGTACTTAACCTTAAGTCCCCTTTTCCCATGACGAGGCCTCAAATCCAAAAACCGGGAAAAGTACATCGGCATTTTGTCATAGGGAGTTCACATGGTAAGTTTCATTTGATTTGGCCCAAGGGTTATGGAGAAATCGCTTCGGACGGACGGACGGACGGAATGACGGACGGACAGGACGGATGGACGGACGGACAGACAAAGCGGCGACTATATGCTCTCCCTTCGGGGAGCATAAAAAAGTGATTTTGTAACACTTTGACACGGGCATTGTAATGCAAAGTGTTACATTTTTGCACAATTTTTGTTTTCTTCCTAACGGTTAACCTATCAATAAATTAGCAAATTATGTTGCAAAAAACTTATATTTGGTAAGAATTTTATACATTTTTAGATTTCATGGTTTACACGACTTTAAGGTATATGGTATTGTCAAAATTTCGAAAAGTCGAAAAAATGTAACACTTTTCCCCAGCCATTTTAGGCCTGCTAAAATATGCGTTTGACATATAAATCACTAAATAAAAAAACTGTTTTGCAAATGCCTAACATCAGAAAAGCAACTGTTGCGAATCACAGAGAAGACCCGAATTACATCGATGCTACAGTAAATTCATTAGACTGGTACCCCGTCTTCTCTGTGTATGAAGACGGGTTAGGGACAAATTTTCCTGTGATCTGATTGGTTGATTATATTATCGATGTATTTTTCACGACAAGTAAAATCTTACAACACCGGAGAATCCCATTGTTCATTTTAGACTGGTACCCATTCGTGTAAATAACTGAATTTAAATCCGTAGTAGATTTCAGGTACGGGAACCAGACTATGTTCATTTCTGTCATCTGCTGCAACTTTCAATATTTTGTTGAGTCACATAGTTCACATAGTTCACATAGTTCATAGAGGCCGTACACTAGGTGTATAAGCTAGTTAGCTTCTTAAGGCCCTTTCTGGTGCGTTTTCCCTCAATTTTATTGTTCCAATAATTGGATGTCTTCTTTAGTTTCACTCGCGTTTCACTCACGTTTTTTACACTCTTGAAAGCGTAAAAAATATCACGAATGCCACAAAGACTGCGTTGTGAATGGATACAGGACGACATTGGGCCTTATATAAATCGATAATGTTTCTTTTTTAAGTCATACTTTTTTAGATATGTAGGCCTACACATCACATAGATCTAGATCTAATTTCTTTTTTTTAGGCCTAAAGAAAAGTGTAAAGAAATGACAACCCTTTTCCGGCAACTTTATTAGATCTAGAATTTTACTGTTTGGAAAAGGGTATTAATCCATTATCGCACAACAACGCATTTCGGTGCCCCAAAAGATACATACCGCGTAAAACATTTTGGAATTAATTTCTTCATTTCCGAAAACGTTTTCTACCAAGAAAGACAATTTTATGCTATAGAACACACATTTTACGCTTTTGAAAGCAATGTAATTTTTCGTCTGCAACTCCAGTGTGGGATTAAAAAGAGTCAAAGTTTGGGAATGGGTTAAGGGCAATTATATACATCTGATCCTTTGTCATACTACCTGTCTTTGATGTACTGTAACAGAGTGTGTCCAATTATTAGATAACAATTAAATTTAAAAAAGTAGTTTACCATATGTTTATCCCTTAACACTGAAGTGAGAAAACATATTTTGTCCGTTATTTCACAGCGAGATAATTTTGATACAAATTAGCTATTATTATTCCCAGCTCAGAATCTCGTGAATTGATTCTTTTCTATATTGAAGCCAAACAATTTTGATGAAATAATGATTAAAAATGAAAAAATAAATAAATAAATAAAAAACGAAACTTTTTTATCTAGAATTGTTAAATATTGGGTGTTGATGCACAAAAATATATGTTTTAGAAAAGGTAGAAAAGACGAAGCACTTTTTCTGTAATTTGAAAACGACAATTTGATCAAGTCTTATTCTCAGTGGTAGGGTTAAGACAGGTATAATATGAAATAAAAAAAAATGCTTCTCATTTCCTCTCTCCAGTCAACAAGGAAATTTTGATACAAAACTGCCATTGAAAGATTTTTTTTTTTACTTTAAATTGCGTCCACAATATCGTCAAAGTAAATACAAACCTCGTATGTCAATTTTTGCGATTTTCAAAGTAAAATTTTGTATGTCCGATTTAGACGATTCCTTCAGGTATTAGGATATTTTGATTTATCATTATAAATGACATATTTTATGTGAACATTGTGTACGAATTTCAAGTAAAACCTTTCAGTCCCGGAAAAGTTATTAAAGTTCTTTCTTACTCCTTTAAACTTTCAAAAAAAACGAGATACGAGGTTTTGCAATAACACCCATGATGTGCCTGAAGCATTTTTCTTTTGCTCAATGTTTTCCCAGCCCCATTCATCTAGGGAAGCCAATACCAGAAGTTGTTTGGGAAAGAGTTAACTAATACTCTTTGTCGCAGGTCCGCGCATTCAACCGTATCAGCTTATCTAGTTTTCGTCGGCTGCAAGCTTTCCTCAGCGTCTGCGAAACGCTTTACGTATCTATTTTGGGCGTCCGCCTAATCATGATCAAAATCCAAAAAATCAACCAATCAGATGCCCCGAATAAAATATACGGAAAACCGTATATTTTTTTTATACCGTTCCTGTCCCCATATGATCGATAGATCTAGGGACAGGGAACCAGTCTATAAATTCATATCCCTAATTCCGTTTTTTTCGTGGTCTGCATCACTTTTGCCTGGCATTGGAGCACATTAATTATTATTCGCTTTCAAATACAATCTCTAGTTTTGACGTCTTAACGAAAGAAGCATTGGGAAACATTGTGAGTTATGAAAAATACGTTAGCCATGTCAATGTTGTTTCTTTTTCCTTAAGAATTCATGTTCCGACAACAATTACGCAACCTAACACAATCTTGCTTTCGATTTTCTATCAACGGTTTCAATATCATTGCAAAGGCCGTACGCCTACGTTTATCTCGTCGTTTGTTATCAAAACATCTCCGAATTTGAACTTTAGTCTAAAATTACGAATTTTGGAAAGGACTAAGGGCGTTTTGGAGTTTTAACCCATTAGCGGCGAACTCTTGATACTCGAAATTTAAAGTTGCTGTAGTTGGCAAATTGGATGTCGATAAAGACAGAAAGTCTGTACAAGAGTACCATGATGGTCCTAAATCGCTCACCTGAATCAAGATGACAAGGGTGAAAATGGCAATTAGGTCAAATTCAAAGACATCAAACTAAGGGCTTTCTGTTTGAAAACAATTAGGGAATAATTTTGTTCGAGTCGATCCTGTAAAGTTGGGTATGAATTAGCAATGGTTGAAGTTATTTTTTGATTTCGCAATATACAACATAGGGCTAATTTTCAAAGCACACTGATCTGCTAGAGATTGATCATTTATGATATATTATTATAACAAATTATAAGCACAATTTACAAGATTTGGTCTGTTATTTGAAAAAAATATAGGGAAAGATCAACATCTGGTAAGCTAAGCTAATCCCTTCTTATTTGTTTACATAAGATTAACATAGAGACAGCCAGAGCAACAGATAAGAGAAATAGATAAGAGAAATAGAAATAGCACTCTAAATTTATTATTCATATCCAAACACTAGGTAAAATGTATTAATCTTTTCAAGCAGATGATTGAAATGATCGTCAATTACATAGGATTTGATGAATATTGAAACAAAATGTTGATTTTTTAAAAGCTATCATCTCCTCTTATCTGCAGCTTGTATGATTCCCAAAGTAAATGGTTCAAAATTGGCTTGTAAATGTAGAACCAACAATATAGGGCTTAGTTTCAATGTACATAGTGATGATTTCTTGTATTCTGAAAGCCATTCATGACATGAGGTCTTACACAAAGTTTCAAGGTTCTAGGCCAAACAGTTTAGAAGAAAACTAAGTATCTCTGTGACAACCCACAGTAAAGTATAATTTTCAATGCACAAAATTTTCCCAACCCTGCCACACTCATATACATTTTATACAAGAGGACCATGATGGTCCTATATCGCTCACCTGAACCTAAATGATATGAGCAACACTTTTGTTCAATTCAATTAATATTTATTACTTTAAGACTGAAAAAGAACTTATGGTCAATAAGGTTGAGAAAATCTAATTCATCCAAGATCTAAATTATGGTGCCAAACATTGTACAGGGCTCCAGATAAGAGGTGGTGGTGACTTTTCAAACTGCAATAATGCTGTCAGTGATCATCCAACCCTATGTTGTAGGTACATGTACTCATTTGTATCGTCTCGACGAGACGATTCGAATGAGTACCCACAGCATAGGATTTGAATTCGAAAAAACAATGTTAGTATGTCTTCACCTCCACTTATCTGTAGCCCTGATTGTATCCAAGTTTTGTCTTGATTGATAAATAATTGTAGATTCTAGAGTATAAACAAGGTCGAAAACAGCCGAAAACAACAATTTTGTCAATTTCAAGGGCACAAAACGCTCGACTCTCTGATCAGATCAGACTGAAAATCAATCTCATATGAAATCTTATGGTTCCCAACATTGTGTCCAAGTTTTGTATAGATTGATCAATAATTGTAGATTATAGAATGTAAACAAGGTCGAAACCAGCCGAAAAATGGCAATTTTGTCAAATTCAAGGGCACATAACTCTCAACATTCTCGTCAGATCAGACTGAAAATCAAACTAATCTGAGATCTTAAAGTCCCCAACATTGTGTCCAAGTTTTGTCTTGATTGACCCTTTCCCACACATTGGCGCTTTTGGATGCCCCACAAAATAAAGGCTTTGGAAAACATTGTGACAAACAATTTCTTCATTACCCACAATGTTTTCTACCAAGAAAGACCAAAAAATGTTAAATTTTGTTCAATGGAACTTGTCGTCTGCAACACCTATGATTTTGGACTAGGCTAAAATTTTGTTGTTTGGTAATGGGTTAATAAGAGTGTAAATCTATTTATATCCTCTATCATACTAGATAACTCTACTTATACTGAAGTAAAGTAGTGTCAGAGTTCCTTCCCTTAGAATCTATTTATATCCTCTATCAAACTAGATAACTCTACTTATACTGAAGTAAAGTAGTGTCAGAGTTCCTTCCCTTAGATTAACTCTTTTTTGAATACAGCAAAAAAGTGGCAATTTTGCCCAATTCAAGGGCACATAACTCTCATCTTTCTGGTCAGATCAGACTGAAAATTGACCTCATCTAAGATCTTATAATGTCCAAGTTTTGTCTTGATTGATCAATAATTGTAGATGCTAGAGTGTAAACAAACTTAAAAACAGCATTTTTTGACATTCAAGGGCAGATAACTCCGCACTTTCTGGTCCGATCAGGCCCATAATCGAACTTGTTCGAGAACTTATGATCGTACTTGTTTTGGCCAAGTTTGATCAAGATTGAGTAACTTTTGTGGATGCTAGAGTGTAAACACCCCAAATGTTGACGGACGGACGGACGGACACCGGACAATAAGTGACCACAATAACTCACCTCGAGCACTTCGTGCTCAGGTGAGCTAAAAATCAAAAATTCAAGATACAATTTTGAAATGAGTCACTCAAGGAACATTCCTGCCACATTTGATTTAAATTGGCCAAACGGTTGATTTTTAAAGAATTTTCTTAAGATTTCTCTTAGTCTGAAAAGCCCCTTCCTCCCTGCCACACCCACATTTTTTAACAAATGTAAAAATTTGTGAGCAAATATTGAAAAGAGTGACTCAAGGTATATTCCTGGAAAGTCTGGTTTAATTGGGCCCAATGGTTGATTTTTAAAGAATTTTCTTATGATTTCTCTAAGTCTGATAAGCCCCTTTCTCCCTGCCACGCCCACATTTTTGACAAATGTAAAAATTTGTGAACACATTTTGAAAACAGTGATTAAAGGAACATTCAACCAAAGTCTGGTTCAATTAGGCCCAATGGTTGATTTTTAAAGAATTTTATTATGATTTCTCTAAGTCCGATAAGCCCCTTTCTCCCTGCCACACCCACATTTTTTGACAAATGTAAAAATCTGTGAACAAATTTTGAAAAGAGTGAATCAAGGAACTTTCCTACAGAGTTTGGTTCAATTGGGCCCAATGGTTGATTTTTAAAGAATTTTCTTATGATTTCTCTAAGTCCGATAAGCCCCTTTCTCCCTGCCACACCCACATCTTTTGACAAATATAAAAATTTGTGAACAAATTTTGAAAAGAGTGACTCAAGGAATATTCCTGCCGAGTTTGGTTCAATTGGGCTCAATGGTTGATTTTTAAAGAATTTTCTTATGATTTTTTAAGTCCGATAAGCCCCTTTCTCCCTGCCACACCCACATTTTTTGACAAATATAAAAAATTGTGAATAAATTTTGAAAAGAGTGACTCAAGGAATATTCCTGCCGAGTTTGGTTCAATTGGGCTCAATGGTTGATTTTTAAAGAATTTTCTTATGATTTTTTAAGTCCGATAAGCCCCTTTCTCCCTGCCACGCCCACATTTTTTGACAAATCAAAAATTCACTAACAAGTTTTGGAAAGTGTCACACAAGGAACATTCCTGCCAAGTTTGGTCAAAATTGGTCCAATGGTTTAGGAGGAGAAGATGTTGAAAGAAATTGTGAACGGACGGACAGATGGACGGACGGACAGACGGACGGACGGCAGACAAAAAGCGACCACAGTAGCTCACCTTGAGCACTTCGTGCTCAGGTGAGCTAATAACATAGGAAAGAAGATATTAGGACAAAAGAACAAAATGCTGGTTATCAGAATTTTCTTCTTTCGGCTCAATATTTCCCAAGACTTTCCTGGTACAGCCTTGTTTGGGAAAGGGCTAAATGTGGTAGAATACTAATGCCCGCCAAGCTTACGCCAGTTTGACGATATCCAAAACAGAAAAATTTAGGCGGCTCCAAACTCAAACGTGTTGCAGATGACAAAATAAATACATGTTTTACAAAATTTACACTATATAGCATGGAATAAATTACACGGAGAGAAAAGGATAAAATGCTGAATTTAAGCACGTTCTCTTTTCTCTATCTTTTTTTTAAAAAAAAAAATGTCTGCAGGGGTATAAAAGCATGCGTTGAATGGGAAAGGGTTAAAAAGGAGTCAATGTAATGGAAACTTGAAACCTTGATTCAATAGCATAATACGAGCTTCGTGGAGCGGCGCATATATACACTCGAGAGGGGTTTGTCAGATTGTCAGTAAAATTGATATTTTTTCAAGTTTAATTGGGCAGATTTTTTAAGGCCAAAAAGTTATCTGAATTTTGTAAACGGCGTTCACAACCACAGGGAATCGAATCATACCTTCCTAGGCCTATTTAGACGGATTTCTGACCAAAAACAGAACCTATGACTGAAATAGGTTCTGTTTTTGGTCAGAAATCCGTCTAAATAGGCCTAGGAAGGTATGATTCGATTCCCTGTGTTCACAACTAGACATCATTTCATTGTGGCAAATTTAATCAAAGCCCGATAGAAACCGTAGGAGTAGCGCAAACAAGAACATGTTTTTTTTGTGTGTTTCTTTTTTTTTTTAATTTCAAGGGCAGATAATTCAAGAACGAAAATAGTTATCTGAATTCCGTAAGCGGTGTGCACGAACAGACGCCATGTAGATCCATTGCTGCAAGTTAGATCAGACTCAGATTGATACTTTAGGTCGAAAGAGTAACAGTATTTGTGCACTGCACCTCTCCATAATGAGATCTATCCACAAATAAAGTTTCATGATTCTACTAACTATACCCTGCATACTTTTCGAGTTATGCTCCGAACAAAAGGCAATAAATCCATAAATATGATAGACATAGTTATGGTTTTGGGATTAAAAGTAATCAAAACACAATAAAATTGTATTAAAATTTATTATGACTTTATATAAAACCCAAACAATAACATGTAATTCACAAACTTCACAAACAAAAAATGTTGCTGCTTTTGACGTCACTTATAGTAAACGCATATATAAACACATTAAAGAAAAAGAAGAAAATGCAATTTCCCATCACTTTCTTCTTTCCCTTAAAGTTTCTCATGCCAACACAAAAACATTCTTGTGTCTGGTAATATTTAATAAGTCGTCTGCTCCTACTTTC